>VZSE01002642.1:16003-54624 GCA_013398275.1 Promerops cafer | reverse complement strand
ATTTAGGAAATAGGTCCTAGTTGCCATACACAGATTTCTTATTTATCAATAAACACAAATATGTATAAAAGTAAAAATAAAGAATGTATATATATATATATAAATAAAACAAATAATATATATTATTTAACAGCAGAGTTCACCACATATATATGTAGATTATGATGGTAATGTATTTTGCCTTTATGCAGCTATTTCTTAATAAAGTCAATATCCTTACTCCAATATATCCCAAGTTACCATGCCTGTGCTGCAGGGAGCCAGGATATATATTTGTCACAACTCAAAATATCAAGCTTTTGCTGTAAGTTAGAAAATTATCAGAAAAAACAATTATTTTAGACTTTATTAACAATGATAAAAAATCAAATTAAATTCAACCTGAATGGTTTTGGTTTTTTTTCTGCTGTAAATGAGTTAATGATCAAGCATATAACAGCACAAAAATTTTACAACACTGTGCAGAGTAGAAATAAATATCATTCATCTCAGTTTCATAACATTCTGCCAGTTCTCATTTTGACTACCTTTTTTCACATTGAATCCTATCTTTTCTCAAAGAGAATTTGTACAAATTACTAACCAAAATTTGATTTTATGTTAAACAGTTGACTGAATCCTCCAAAGAGAGATTTAAGTTGTTTTAGACTGATGGCAGGTTCATGTTTGGGGCATATCAATAGATCAGAAAATGTGACCATGTCAAAAGCGGTGCTGTCTCAGCATGTTGCCTGTAAATCAATTCAACAAAATATTTTGATCAAGTGTCATAAATATTTAGGTGTGAAAGAAAAAAGATAGTAAATTATTGTGACCATGGGATGCTTTATGAATATTTTGTTATCAGCATCCATCATCACCTTTTGGGAACAAAGACTTTTTTTAGGCAGCAAAATGAAGAGCTATATAATGAAAAAGATTAATGTTGAAAATAATATTATTCCAAATATTTGAACACTGGTCTCATTAAGTGATACAATCAAATTTAAAAAGTTCATTTGAATCCTCTGAGGAGTTTTTATGCATTAGATTGTCTTGCTAAAATTAAATGTATGGCAGGAAAAAACTGCAAATTTTGAGGAAATAAAATTAGGTGAGATAGCATTCTTCAGCGGAGTAGCTTGAGCAGATGAAAAGATGGATGAGTTCCATGACATACTGAAGATGGTTGCAAATTTATAAAGATATGCTGTCTGCTCTTTGTGTGCCATAAAGTCTGTCTAAATAACAATATCCTCTCAGGGAGAGAATCTGCTGTTCTGGCTGCCCATGTATTGTTGAATTTGGACTATCTCCATTTGCAAATGTTGACTTTTCATCTGTGCCCAAAGAATGAAATCTGTATGAGAGATGTATAAAGCTTTTAATCTTTATTTATTTGTTAACAAATGGGTTTTTTTGCCAAATCCTGTTTGCATTTCTTTTCTCCTGCTCTTCCTGCAAGGTGACTGTCTGCATCCACAATGTGACACTTCAGCTAAGAATACAAATTGCAGTCATTTGTGTGTGTTAGTTTATTTACTTGTTTGTTTGTTTTTAATGACAGAATGTATTAAGTCAGAACAAAAATCCCAGATATTATTTTGTACCTTCTGTATTTCTAAAGGGTATGCTAAAATTGACTACATTTGTCAGTGAAAGTTTATACAAAATGCAGCTTTATGTTAAAGGTTGCTGATACATAGATTTTTAAGACCAGAAAGAACCACTAGGTTATCCAGGGAACCTACTTTTTATTTCTTTTTTTTTTTTTAAACTATGAATTGTAAAGTTTCACCCAGTTAAGTTAAAAAATAAAAATATGTAGTTTCATAAAGATCCGAACATAGGCATTATGCAATCCATGACAAGTAATGGAGCTGGATTTGTATGACCAGTGTAGAATCATTCAGGTTTGAGCTGCTCAGTTGTAGATCAGCACCACTCCAGACCATGGTGCTTTGTAACGCCTCCTGTGGCATCTTCCCACACCCTTGTTGCAAGGACTCTGCCCTTGTGATTTCAGATTGTTGCAACTAGCCTGCAGAATTGTCACAAGCTTCATGTTGGTTAATATGTTTATTTGTTCTTAAAGACTAGGCAGCACTATGTAAACTTGACCCCTAGTATCTTACAAGTTTGGCAGACACAGGAATTGTATGTCTACTTCCTGACCACGCGCACACGGAATTGCAGAAAGGTTTATATACACGTATCTCAATGCAGAAAAAGTAGTTGGAGAGAGGAACAGAATGTTAAGTCAGATAAAAATAGCATCCTTACAGCAGAGCCTTTACAGATGGAGGTGTACCTTGTAAGTCATAACGGTATTGAATTTCTAGGAAATAAAACAGAAAAAAAGAGAAAATATTACAAAGTAACATTACCCTTCATTATAGCTTTTATAGTAAAGAAGGTGTAGGGGAAAGGAACTTGACACAAGAAATGCAGAATACTTTCTTAACTTCTACTGTGTTTACTTTCTTAGCTCTAAAAATATATAGATATTAAGAAGTTTCAGTCATCAGACAACCGGGTAGAAACAAAATTTCAAGTACTTTAATATTGTTGCCTTCAAAATTTAGCTGCCCATGGAATCAAAGTCATGCAGAGTTTTTGTAGAGTCATGTACATGGTATGGAACCCATCTGGATCACTTAAATACTTCACAGAATAGTGTAGAAAATCTTACTGTGCAAGGTTTCCTGCCTTTTCTGAAAATACTTTGGTTCCTGCTTTTCTGTATCCTGGGCAGTCCCTCCCACATACCCTTACTTCCCCTGCTTCCGGACCCTCCTGTCATTGTGCTAACTAAGGATTCTGGCAGCTTATCTCTGCTAAGTAATGCAGATATAAGCTAACCCAACAGTGTTATTTATTTCAGCCTTGATGAAAAAGAAGTTTGGGCCAAGACAGGAACAGAGAGTAGCAGGGGTTTCTTGATCTGTACCTTAGTGTTCCTTACTTGGAACACCAGGAAAGCAAGAGAGAAGCAGAAGGGTAGAAGGTGGTAGTGATAAGTCTACCAAAACTGGCAGCAGTGATAGGAGGAATCCAGGGACCTTTGAACAAGGTAATTTGAGGATGCAATGGGAATTGAGTGTGCCAGGTAGAATGACCATGGAATAAGTCACTAAAAATATACATTTTTAATAGATACTGAATGTTTCTTTTAATTAATAATACCAAGGAAACACATCTGACACAGCATGTGTGTGGCTTTGTAGTATTTTTTTAACAGACTAGAAATAAAGAACAGTCTTCCCCATTTATTTGTCTGATACTTAAGAGTAAAAAAAAAGTCAAAAGGAATTTTTATCATTATAACCTTTTTTCTAGTTTTTATATTTAATATATGACTAGTTGTAAAACCTCTATGAAATGGAATAATGTCATTTCGGTTCCATGAATGTTCCGTATGTGGGGAAGGATGTAAAATCATGAGGTCTCAGAGAAGGTCATTTAGAAAAGTAGCCCATGAAAGCTCAAAGAAGAAAAAAAAAAGCTTTCTGTATTTGAGGATAAGTAGAGCTGAAAATGTTCCTGTTGGGTTTTTTTCCCCTTTTAAGATGCAATATGAAAAGTTAAATAAATATGATTGTCTGAAACACAACTCTGGCCGTGTTCAAATCCACTGTACTAATGTTAGCACCCTCAGGCAAAGAGTACATATTCTTGTTGCTTGACACCAAAAAGTCTCACTGAGTGGAAATTGTCTTGTGGCCTCAACTCTCTCAGAACTGAGGAATGAATTTTCTGGCTGTAAGCAAGAGGGTTTTAAAGAAGCAGGTTGAAAAGCAGCTGGTCATCACACCAGAAGCGAGTTGCTAATTGCAGCAGTAAGTTAATCAATGAAATAGCTGTTTAGCTTCTGGGTATAATAAAAAGAGATAAAAGACCACACAAATTTCAGCATTAGGGTATGACCAGTTCTTAAGTGGCATACATTATTTTCCTTCTTACACCTGTCTGCTTTTGAGTAGGCAAGTCATGCATCTGTTTGACAGCTATTAACAGAATAAAATAACAACAAAAAAACATTTTTGGGTAAGATCTGATATAAATATTTACAAAGACAATTTAAGGGAGTGTTTGTTATGCACTTTTGTGTTTGCTTTCAAAACATTTAACTCCAGAGACAGATGGCTTGTACAGTTTTATCAGCTCTTGTGTCATTATATATTCAAGCAGCCAAGACTGATAACCAGCCGCACGGATTATGGATTGTTCAGAGAACAAATACTTTGAAACAAAAATCCCCCACGTATCAATAAAGTACTTCAGTATGGAAAAGCTTGATACAGAAATTGCAGTGACATTTTTGTGAAGAGAAAGGAAACAAATTAATGCAATTATAAAATTAAAGCAGCAGGAACAGGTTTTTAAGTGGTGTCATTGTATGTGGTAATGAAACAACTTTAGAAAATTGGGTGAAAACTATTGTTCAGCAGTGGTGGAGGAGAAAGATAATTACCATTAAGGCAACATTATGGCTTTCTCAACACATAGCAGCCAACTCTTCCGTCACGCTATCCCCAGAAGATCTCTCTCCTATCATATTGTTTATGATCATTACATTTTATGCTGCTAAATAGCAACCTGAATAATAAAGAGTCTTAGAAAAGAATAAATTTTATGATTGAGAACATAATAAAACAAAACAGAAACTCAAAAAACCTAATTGTCAAAATACTGTCTTTTTTTTTTTGGAGGTGAGATCCTTTTTTTCCCTTTTTATCTTTTCCTTGTATCTCACAGTAGGAAATTCATATAATCCCCGAAATCATGATCATCACCATTATTAGCAACAATATTTACCAAAGAATTATGGTTGTATCTAAGGGCCTTAACTGGAGATAGCTATGGCTGGCACCACATGTTATGAATGAAGTTGACTTTGTCCTCAATAAGTAAGCATGACCATTCCCTGTAGTAGCTCGAGTAAAATATATTATTCTAACAATCTGCATTTCTAAAAAAATCACTTTGTGGATTTCTTTTTCTCTTGTGATGGCTCAAACCAATAGTGATTAAAATAATATTTCTTAGTTATATATTGGACGAAGACTTGCAAGGCATTTGTAAATTTAAACCTCACAATATTTTAGTAAGGCAAGTAAATATTCCCTGTATTTTACAAATTGGAAAGCATGAGACAGAATACTGGAAAATATGCGTACACATTTGAGTAGGAGTCTGAACGTCTTCTCAATTCTGGACTTTCTTACATACAGGCATATGTAGACTGTAACATACCTCACAGCTATTTGAACAGTTATACAGCTAAAAGAAGTGTCTTTCAGTTGTTCTCTGTGATTCCTATTCCTCTCCTAAAAGGAGAGTTTCTCACTCTGTCTACAGCTGTCATTTGATGTGACCAACATCCCTATCAAAATTGTAATTGGCTGCTGTAAGAATTGCATGGTCTTGACTTTGATATCTCTGCATAGGGAAGGTTGACTGGGGGAAGACTTGCACACAATTAATTTTCCAGGTCTAAGTTGGACAGTGGTATTTTGTTAAACTGAAAAAAAACCCTAGGAGCAATTCTTGCACAGGTGATCATCTCAGCATTGTTACCCCATTCCTGTCTGCTGCTCACAGTAGTAGCAGATGTCTGAATATTCCAGTGCTCTCCAGAAATTCTATCTGTTTAGGGATGGCTAAAGCAAAGGATGTTTAAAATTCATCCCGAGTTGAACACCATTAACTGCCTAGCACTGTTACTAAAGAAAGGAAAACACATGAAGTAAATCTTCCAAAGAGGTTTTCATGTAGCTTATAGGGCCACATGCATATTTATTCTTAAGTAAAACCAGCTTATTGCTCATTTAAATTTTAAATGGAAATGATAGTCTTATCTCTTGAAATTTATTTGACTAAACAGAAAAAGTAACTTATCCCTTTCAGAACTATTGTACTGAAGGCTCTCCTGTTATCCTTTTATTCCACTGCAGATTGGAAGCACAGAGTGCATTTGTCCTTCTTGAAAAGTGTCATTCTGTGGCAAAAAGTTTTCTTTCTATTTTGAAAGTTTTAATGTCTGAAAAAGCTTTTTTCTTTCTTTCTTGATCAGTAAAACAGTAGTTTACTGGGAGAGTAGGCAGGTTGAAAATAGTTCTACCACTTCTCTCTTTTTTTCCTCTGAAATGAGAAAAAAAAAAAAAAATTAAAGCTAAACTTTAGTTGACAGCCAAAAAAAAAGTCAACTTTTAACTTGTAGATTAACTCTGGGAGAAGTTAACAATGTACTGTGAGTCCTTTATTTACTTACAATTGTTTCAGTTTGGGTTTATTTCTCTCTAAGTACCTGCCTCAGTTTGGTTAGAACTTTGTGATATGGGATTCAAAGGAGAGTTTTATAGAAAAAAAACCCCACCTCTCTTTTAAGTCTCATTTTAGAATTGGGGTTCATGGTTCTCATTGAAATCTCTGCTAAGATCCTACTTTACAGTTGCTTTTTTCTTTTTTTCCTAATGGTTTTGGTTTAATTTCACCTTGTATTGATCTAAGTGGAAATTAGCATTGATTCTATACATTTTTCATGTTCTTGTTTTCAGCAATAGGACACTTTCTTATATGGAGAACTCAGTAGTAACTTTTATTACAGCTTATTATATTTTATTATAGCTTATTATATTCTGTCACATCAACAGAGTACTGTATATTCTCTAGATATTCAAAAAGAGTTGCTTCTCAGAGATAAGAAGATTAGTTAATTACTAATATAACATGTAGAAATATATCTGATGGTATTTTTTTATGTCTTTGTTTAAATGCAGTGGGAAATGAATAGGAGTTTCTATAAAATTAATTGAGTTTATTTCAGTGTTCAGGAAAAGATGTTAGTAAGGGTAATTTATTGTATATGCATGGAGTACAAGAGAACAAAATATTCTTTGACATTTTAACACAGGAATTTTTGTTAGAGTGTCTTCACTTATCATTTTGAGTCTCAATTAGACTATTATTAAGATACACTTTTTTTTCTGATACACTGCTGACATTTCTCTTCTGATTAGTAACTTTGCTATTCATGCCTACTTACTAATGTTCTTTCTCAAAAATCAATCTATAATTTCCTTCCTATCACTGGGCTGGTTAATCAAGGAAACATGTCTCCTTAACTCTTCAAATATTTTCAGTACTAGCCCCTTGATTTAGTCTGAAGTCAAGAAAAGACATCTCAAAATTCTTGCCCAAAATTACAACACAGCAATGACTCCTGGCAAAGCATAGATAAAGCAAAGATATTGAGAAATATCTAACAAAAATACACAAAGTGATTTCTCTGCCTTTTTCCTGGCTTGCCCTTCCTCATACATCCAGCCTGAGCAGATGAGCAAATTAAGTAATTTAAAAATGCAGTAAGACTGAGAGGAATTTAGTGTTGCTGAAGGCATGGGTGACCTGTCTGCTTGATTGCGAGAGGCCTGCAGCTGGCCCGCTGTGTCCTCAATAGGGTGTGAAAAATTATGTAGATATTTAATATGCGTAGTACTTCAGTAATCTTCATTTCTGTCTCCTGTGGTCTTATATTTCTAGCTTACAAAGAGTTATGAGAACAGTTTCTTTTAAAGTGCCAGATTTACATAAGCCTTTTTTTCCCCTTGACTTTTGTGGTTGTATTGCATCTGAGATGTGTTTAATGGTCAGAAGAGTTACAGCTTTAATTCTCTTTCCTGTTGCAATGTTTTGAACTTTTTCCTGGTTTCATATTAAACCAAGGAAAATTTAACTTGTCTCTTACTTGTTGACACTACACATTGGAGGTGCATCCACTGGGTAGATACCTAGAACTATGCATCAAGCTGTGTCTGTAAAATAGTAGATATTAGAATAATCCTGTGTACAGAGCATTCTTTTGGGCAATCTTTTTTTTGGATAGTACAGATGTTTCTCATTTTGCAGTAGGCTGTTAATTCACCAATGCTCTTCTGCAGTAAAATGAGTTGAAAGCAGAACAGAATACATCCAAAGAATAGGTCTTTACAAGCATTAATTCCCACTCAGAATCTGCTAGGGTAGGTTTACTTCCTTGGACATTTTCACTTACCTAGCTCTATTTTCTTGATATGACTTAAAAAGAAGAGTTAAGTTTATTCATAGCAGGATCTGAGACCAATAGCATAGGGATAATTGAACTGTTTTTCCACTTCTGGAAACTAGGCAGGTAGCATATACAGGGAGTATATGCCCTACAAAGCAACTATTCTTTAACAGAATGAAAATGTACATACAATTTACCAGCACAATATTTGGTTATGGGATCATAGTTAATTTTCTCCTGAGGTCTATGTATAAGTTTAATGACAAATATCACAATCTAATATTATGTCTTTTTTCTTTTCCCCTCTCTCCCCCTTTTTTCTTTCTCTGTTTTTCTTCTACAGATGGGCCTCTTGGTCCACGAGGATTAGCTGAAGCTACAGAGATGTGTACTCAAGAATGCCTGGTTTTGGGTCACTCAGACAACTGTTGGATGCCTCCTAGCTTGGGCCCATACCAGCAGCCAAAGTCTCCTCTCTCCACCTTTGCACCTCAGAAAGAATGGGTTAAGAAGGACAAACTAGTTAATGGACACACATTGACCAGGACCTGGAAAGAAGATAGCAACAGAAACCAGTTCAGTGATCGAAAGCAGTATGGTTCCAGTGAGGGCCATTTCAACACTGGCAACCACATGACTGACATTCCTCTGGCCAACTTGAAGTCTTATAAACAGGCCCCAGGATCTGTGGAGAGTCCAAAGGAGCACCAGCTATAAGAGATGGTTACTTTGGACCAATGACTTTAGCTTACTTAGACTTGCTAATACTATGTGTGTGTCATAGCTTTATGTACTGGGTAGACCTCTAGAACTATGCTTCACCTAGCAGAGATATGCATATCTTTTTGTTAGCACCGTGGAAGGTATGATGTCCTGCAACATGAAAGAGTGTTTCTACTAGTTGTGTGGTTTTGTTAAATAGACACGATTAAAGTCTGCAGAGATCTCTCCAGTTTGAAAATATTCTTTTTTGTCTCTTTGTTTTTTGACCCTGGACTGCTGCTATGAACAACAGAAGATGCATTTGGAGAGTGAGAGAGTGTGAAAGCTCAGTGGATTGCAAAGATTGAAAAGCATATCAAGTTAGAAAATTGTGCTTTTGTTGTCATTGATCTATGCTGGGACCGTTATACTTGAGATCATATTGCAAACAATTAAAGCTGTAAACATTAAACCTATTGTGCTATTAACAATGTTAGTGGACACTTGTAAGTCAATCAGCGTTCAAATACTTGTAAATAGCAACAATTATTACTTACAATTTTTGTGTACTTATAATGTTCACTTGAAAAGATACTGTAGCATATTTCTGTGTTCCACAGTTGCTTTTTAATTTCTTTCATTTGCTTTCTTGTTGTTTTACTTTTATTTTCAGTGATGGTGTTTCTGTGTTAGTAGTCTGTCTGACACACAATGTTCCAAGAAACTAGAGCCACTTGTATTAAAAGTGAAAAGAGTGATGGAGTAGGAAGAAAGGTTGCTTGTAGAAAAGGAAAAAAACTTTTTCTATGTAGTAGCAAATGATGCCAGCATTTAGTTAGAATTTCTTCCTTTTTTCTTTTTTTAAAATTTATTTAATATTAAGAAATGAAAGGACTTGTGTAAGGGCTTAAAAACTTACCAATTTTTTGTTTAAGTTCCATTATGTTTCATAAAATGGAAATTGAAAACAAAAGAATATATAAATGTGTGGTGGTGGGTGAGGGAAAAAGCTATTTATTTGGGATCCTTGATCAAATTAGCTGTAGTCTGTCATTTAATGAGTGGTAGCTGATGTCGATCCCAGCTGAAATATGTGGAGGAAATTCTACAGGAGCAAAATACAATAATAATGTTTTTCCAGTTGGGCAGGTGTGTGTCTATACCTAAGACAGTTCGTATTGCTGAAACAGCAGCATTTGTGTTGATCTTCATCTGCGTTAACGTTGTAGTAACACGAGTGTTTTTAGACCATAGCCACAGAATATTTAATGTGTTGTGCCTTCATGATGTAACAGAGCATTCTCCTGGTAGGCTAGTTGGGGGAACTAAAGGGTTGAATCTCTAATTATTGCTGTTTAACTGTTTGTTGTCATAGTTGGTCAATGCCTGGCAGGTACCAGTATCATGGCACCTCAGTCAAATCAGCAGAGTGACTCCTAATGTTAGTAAGATCTAAGTTGCACGCAAAGCAAATCCAAATCCAAAACATTTTTATATGGTTTTTGTTAAGGCATGAAAGATGATTTACACAAATAAATAGCATGCAAAAAAAAAAAAAGTCCTTACAGAAAAAAGCAAGTTACTTATGCCACAGTGAAACATCATTCTTAAAGGAACAAATTTAGCTAATCTGAAGGTGATTCTACTTTTACCAAAAGACCAGAACCTTTTTGTTTCTTTCTTTATTCTTTTGTATATAGCAGTTCACTTTTTTTTTTTTCCTCCACAGTATAAAAGGCTTAAAAATGGGTTAGGGGTGCATAGCTTATTGCAGTACTTATGTCAGTTTGTGAGGGGTGTTTGATGATTTTGACAGAATAAATATCTAACCAATTGTCCTTGTTACTGCTTTGCCAGATCAACATTATTTAGTTATTCAGCTTTTGCAATAAATGTTCTGAATTCCTGATTGTGTTGTGTTAGTTCTTGGGCAGATGTCTAAGGGACTTTATTCCTGTTAATTTATCTTTCTTTCTGTTATTGTTGGTTGGTTTCTTTCTTTGCTTCATTCTGAATTTCTGGTTATTTTTCTAAGCATACCATGGTCCATTAAGTTCATATCTGTATGTGTAAGACTGGAGTATACAGCAAATGATAAATCCTGAGGGCTATATTCTGCCATTCCTATGCAAGTAGGAACTTATTCAAAATTGGTTATTTGAATTGAGTGAAGTTTTACTTACTCAGCACAAGGATGACAGAATCTAGCCCACAGTTGTTAGGCCTACATAGGCACATAGAATAAGCATCCTTGCATGAATCTCTGTAAAAGTACAGGGGTAGCATATAGGAAATACAGCACTTACCACACTTTGGGCTTTCTTTTGAGAGTAGAATAAAGTCATATCAAAATACAGTAAATTCTTTCCTATAAGGAAAATTTGAGTAGTTACATAATAATTGTTGTTGCAACACAGAAAGAAAAAAAAAATCAAAAAGAAGAAAATGCTGAACAACCTTGAAAAACACGTCTCAATAAGAGTACTTGTTTTTGAACACACTGAGTTTTAAAACAGAGATGCACTGAGTTCTATATTAAAACCAGAAATACAACAATTATTTGAAAACCCAAATAACACCAGCCAGTTTAAATTACAAATGCCTTTTTAAATAGAATATATTTGAAAATGTTTCTATTATGGACAGAAAATATAAGATGTGACTGTTGCTGCGGAAAGAGAGCTATAGTCTGTTCCAACCTTCAATACTTTGTCCTATTATCAACCTTGCAGGAGAAGCTAAAACAAATTTGGTTTAAATTGCTAGCAGGTGAACCTTATCTAATTTTCTCAAATTCTGCGTAGCTTTAAAATCTTAAGACCTTACCCAGCTTTGAAATGGTTATTAAAAGACAAGAGAAAAAGAAAGCCAAGAAAGAAAGAAGAAAAAGAAAGCAAGAGAGACAGAAGGAAGGAAGGAAGGAAGGAAGGAAGGAAGGAAGGAAGGAAGGAAGGAAGGAAATATCTGCAGCACTGAGTACTGCAACTTAATTCCACTTAAGCTAAATTAATGTTTCCCAGGTGTTTCCACAGAATTTGAATTTGGCCCTAAACATGTGTTGTAAGTGCCCATTCATTCACAACCATTTGGCTGGCTCAATCAGTAGTAGTACTACTATTGTCTAAAACTCAGAAAAAAAGAGGAAAAAAAAAGAAGAAAGGAAAAACCCTTCAGGAATTCTGTGATATCTCAGATGAGGAGCTGTAAAAGAATTTTAAATCCCACTGCACCCAATGGGATGACAGCTGAGTATTGGTGACTACTCAATTTTGCTATCTTTGAGGCTAAATATTACTTAAAATTATTCATAACCTGTCATAATACATATACCTCTCTGATGTCAGTTTTGGCTTTTTGTTTTCCTTCAGACTGAGTGTCCTTTATTTATTTCATAATACATACACTTAAAAGACCGTTAAAAAGGTTTGCCAAATATTTCTTTCATAGTCCTCTATTTTGCTGTCACTGACCAAAACCCTTAGTTCATATAGGCAATGGAAAGTATGCACAGACATGGTTACTTAGTCCTACTTATCCTGTGTCAATCCTGTGCCAATTCTTACCAAAAGATAGAGCAGTCAAGACCACTTTAAAAAAAACCAAGAAAGTTTAGACTTGAACTGTGAAACATTTTCTAGTGGTTTAAATAGTGATGTACTACATTGCCAAGAGGTGGGCTTGGTATTTTGAAGAATAGAAAGGAAAAATAGCTAACAACTATACATGTTTTTTGGTCAGAGGGAGCAGATGGATTAGGTGCCTTCTTGAGACGCTTTACAGACGATGTGACTTGAAGAGAAAGTATGATGGTAGAATTACTGAGCCCCACAACATGATGAAGGCATATGAAAGAAAAATTTTGTACTGTATTTTCTTAGAGAAATAACTAAAGAAATTGCCTACTCAATGTCCCTTGTTGGAGTTCACCTGGAATTCTGTGGAACACTGTGGAACACTGTGTGAAGGCTGACAAATAAATAAATGGAGCAGAATTAGGAGTATGCAGTATACATCAATTTTAACAAAAAGATAGGAAGAAAAATATATTCACATTCCTTAATATGATTATTACCTTAGCAAGTTATTATTAAGATTCAAGTTCAGATGGAATCTTAAGGACTTTATCATGGAGTAGATTAAAATAATGGAGAAAATTAGGAAACTTTGGGTACAGAAATGGCATAAATGCAGGAGATGTATATCTGTGTTAAAGAGCAGGAGTGATAAAGACTAATGTAGGCATGAGAAAACAAAGAAATAGAGAAAAGAAGATTGCAATATTGATCAGAAATTGAATCTTGGTATGTTTTAAGCAAAGGAAGGCATTAGTTGCTTTAATGAAAGAGAAGATTTAGTGAAAATCATGGAATGTGGCAGTAGGGGATGTCAGGGGATCCACAAGCCACAGACTTGTAACATTCCAAAAGACAGTGGTAGGGTCTAACAGCCTTAGGCAGTGCCTCAGAGTATATTACAAATGTATGCCACCGGCAGGAGAGCACAGCAGAGTCATATCCAATTCAGACAGAAGGTCAGGTTTTGATTTCCTGTGACCACAAACTATTTACCTGATTCAGATTATAAAACTTTTATGGCATGTATCCTTGCCATAAGAATGAACAAATAAGCAGTGAGAGTTCTCTACAGGACATGTCCTTATGTGTGCCAGCTCAGATTGTAAAAGCACCTGAGTACTCACAGCTCCATTTCTCCCATTTAATACACTTATTTTATCTAACTGTGTCCCCAAGTCTTGACTTTAATTAATTAATATGCTTGTAATAATTTCCGCTGTGATGAAAAACTTCAAAAAGGGGACCAGCTCTAGAGCACAGAAAGGTATTTCAATATACAGAAAACATGATACAACATAACCCAGAGGTGTGAAACAGCTCAGTATATCATGGATAGTTGAGCTGTGACTCAATTAACACTAGTTTTATTAACTTGCACTGCTCACCACCTTAGTGGACACATCCATCAAATATAATTACCCTCTAATCTGAAACCACCTCTGACTTTTCCTCTTGTTCTAAAAAGAGACTCTCATTGGTAAATGCTTACTTGCGAAATTATGAAATACCATTTTTTCACACATTATTTGAGTTTCAGTTTGAGTTCTCTGAAATATAATACTTTAACACAGCTACTTATGTTATAAAATGCTTAAATAATATATGTATATAAATGGTGAGAGTCCATTCTATACTTTGTTTTCAACCAGTTGAGTTGAAAGTAAGATCATAACATAGAGGGTCAGGTTCTCATCCTTCAGGCTTTATTGAACCTCTTACAAACTAAAATGTCAGGATCTGTACAATAATTAGTAACAGAAATGGCAAGTCCTTTAGTATACAGTGGTCAATAGAGCAATATATTTTGCTTGAGAAGAGGTAAATGTGCTGTTTCCAGGTTTTTAAAGCACAAGGTTGTTTACTTATAAACTGAAATACATGACAATAAATGAAGAATTACAAGTTTGGGGGGGGAGCTGGTTTTGTTTTTTGTTGTTGTTGTAGTTTTGGTTTGGTTTTGTGTTGTTGTTGTTGTTTTTTGGGGTTTTTTGGGCTTTTTTTAACATTGATGCAGACACGTCACTTTGCTGGACAGTAATAGAACTTATGTACTGACATGTACCGACATCCTGCCAAATAATCTACAGCTCTTTTGAGACTTTGAATGCACTTAATTTCTTTAGAACACAGCAGTAAGCCTCCTCTTGTAGGAATAGCTCAAAATTTCACAGAACTGGGTCCTTAATGTGAATAATATCGCAGACATGCATGTCATATGCTATGTTTTGAAGCAAGAATGCTTTCTTTACCTGCAACATTTCATGGTTCTTATTACAGGTCTTAGTTTATACTGCTACCTAACTGTACAATAGCAAAAATGAGGATGCTTTTAGCTATCAGAAAGTATCTGAAATTCTCACTGTATATTATGAAAAGAAAGGACTTAAAGAAAGTAACGTCCCTCATTTTCAAAATTAAGTTGTTGGTTTTTTTGGTTTCTTTTTGCCACAGCCATTCTTAAATCCACCTGTTGTGCCTAGGTATTGAAACACATTCTAATATTGCATGGCATGTAAATAGATATCTTAATTACTCATAATGATATGATTATATACACATATATATATATAGATTATATATATATACATAATTATTATCAGTCACATAATTACTCAGTATTATTTAATGGAATTTTGGGACTATGGATTTTGTTGTTTGATGTACTTTAAACTGTATGAAGCAGCATATTATTAAGACTATCCTCACCAATGCTTTTGATTATTTATTCATTAAATAAAGTGCTTTCTTTTGCTTGTTATAATCCTGTTTGTACAACCATGTGATAATGTTAAAATGGGTAAGTACTGTACGGGAATTATAACTGTTTCTTTTCTTGTCTAAATATATACCTATAACAATATTTATTAGTGAATTGAGTTTTAAGAATGTGTCTTTTTATGTGTTTGCCTATCTCTTTACACATAATCCATATTTAAAGTCAAGCTGAGATAAAATTTCTTCATACAATTGAGAATGCCCCAATAGCTTTGAAATTACTTTTTGCCTTTATGTACTAGTGATATTAGGATGAGATCTCTACTTTAAATCAAACATAAAATTAAAGCATAGTACAGTAGTTAAGTTTGTTGACTGTAGCTATCAGAAGTAAACATACGTTCTTAATTTCTCAGGTAAAGACATATTATGTCTTGGATCAGATAGGGAGACACTCTACACTCTAAAGATAATGTTTATAACAACTGATTTCACAGCAGATTAGTCAGAAATCTGGTACATTAAACAGCTTTTTTTTCTCCATGTTTCATAGCTTTCACCTTTGTATTGTAGAAAGGATCAACAAAACTGGGAACTGGTTTTGGTAGAACCTTAGATATACCAAATTCAATGGGAATTTTCTAGATTATTTTTAAAAGTGAGTAGCCAATATTTTAGTGGCATTTAAACCTGTTATTGTTCAAAGGAGACACTTCTGCTGTCATTTCACTCACTGCAATATTCCACACGACCCTTCCCTTCCCTTCCCTTCCCTTCCCTTCCCTTCCATTCCCTGAAACTTCCCTGAAACTTACTTCCCTGAAACTTCCCTGAAACTTCCCTTCCCTGAAACTTCCCTTCCCTGAAACTTCCCTGAAACTTCCCTGAAACTTCCCTTCCCTGAAACTTCCCTTCCCCTTTTTCTGTTCCTTTTCAGGAAGGGAATTGAAAGTGGGATCTGTGTGTGGTTGTGCAGCTATGGACACGTTTTTGACATCTTGTCACATGGGTACTGACAGAGATGAAGGCTGCTGACCTCATTGCTCTCGCAGTGGAGAAGAGGAGAGAGAGCAGCAGAAAGACAGGAGTGAAAGGGGATAGAAGAAGGCTGTATGCGCTAGGGAAGTAGGAAATTGTTGCAACAATGAAGAGAGTAATTTTGAGCCTTCGTATCTCTCTAGCAACATAAAAACTTACCCTCCTATCTACATAGGTTTGTGTACACATGGCATTTAATACTTGTGGAAAAGGGGTATCCAGAATTGTGGCAAAGCTGTACCATATGAATATATGCTATATGAATATAGAGAGCACAAACAATGCCACATGATTTAAGTAACTGAGCACTGAGTTTGACTAATAAATTCTCAATATCAATTGCCTATAAAATCTTTATCTACAGATAATTTACAAATAATTTGTAGGCCTAAATGGTTAAGAAATTATTTGTTACCAACTAGAAAAGAAAAAAAAGACAGAACACAAAATTATATTTTCCTCATGAACAATTCAGACTCTCGTAGCCCTTACAAAAGGGCACAGATGGTAAAAATAAAGATTGGTGAATTTCTTTTCATGTGCAACATTTTACAAGAAGGTCTGGGTTATTAATATGCCTGATATTTAAATTAATTTAATGTGAGATTTAAAAAATCCAGTCACATAAAATCAAAATGCAATATCACATTAATAGAATTATTTTTTTCCCTATTGCAAGTCACTATTTAATTACTATGTAAAAAACATTGCATATTTCTTAGTACTGTGTAAGGAAATTGTTTAAGAGATGTTTCTCTAAGTTTATCTATTTCTATTTCTATTTCTATTTCTATTTCTATTTCTATTTCTATTTCTATTTCTATTTCTATTTCTATTTCTATTTCTATTTCTATTTCTATTTCTATTTCTATTTCTATTTCTATTTCTATTTCTATTTCTATTTCTATTTCTATTTCTATTTCTATTTCTATTTCTATTTCTATTTCTATTTCTATTTCTATTTCTATTTCTATTTCTATTTCTATTTCTATTTCTATTTCTATTTCTATTTCTATTTCTATTTCTATTTCTATTTCTATTTCTATTTCTATTTCTATTTCTATTTCTATTTCTATTTCTATTTCTATTTCTATTTCTATTTCTATTTCTATTTCTATTTCTATTTCTATTTCTATTTCTATTTCTATTTCTATTTCTATTTCTATTTCTATTTCTATTTCTATTTCTATTTCTATTTCTATTTCTATTTCTATTTCTATTTCTATTTCTATTTCTATTTCTATTTCTATTTCTATTTCTATTTCTATTTCTATTTCTATTTCTATTTCTATTTCTATTTCTATTTCTATTTCTATTTCTATTTCTATTTCTATTTCTATTTCTATTTCTATTTCGTTTTTAATTCAAATCTAGAGTTTGTTTTCTTTTGGGAAGAGAAAGTTTGAATTCTGTTTACAGTGTTCATACTTTTAATTCTGGGGGGTTTTTAGATTTTTTTCCTCAGGAGTATTATTTACCACAGGGAATGACATAGTCCTGTGGTTTTACTGCGTGATCTTGTACACCTAGGACACTTCAGCTATCTTTAATAGGAAGTTCTTCTACATTATTGATAAAGATCATGCATAATTACTGTCTACCATGTGGTGTTCAACTCCCCAGAGGAAAAAAATTAAAATGAGGAAGTCACATAAAGACAATTGTTTTATTCACTACAAAAAAAATTAAAACCAACCAAACAAACAAACAGAAAAAAAAAATAAAGAAAGAAAAAAAAAAAAAACCCTGTACTGTGTTATGAAAGCAAAATTTATGAGAGTCTATTCATTCAGCAACAACTACCTACTTGCTGATTCAACAACACACTGCTTCCTTCTTTAGGAACAACACTGAATGCAACTGTGAACAGTCGTGCCTCATGGTCAGTCTAAACCTCATTCTTAAAACAATTTGAAAAATGGCTCTGGAGCCTCTAGATCTATGGTTTTGAGGTAAATAAAATATTGGATAAGTCTCTGGATCTTTAGATTTAGGTGCATAGTTGAGCAACCCTTTAAAATAATCTCAAGTTCCCTAACAGGTAAACATCTGTTTTTGAAGAGCTCCAGAAAGAATCCTTTTATTCCCAAGTTCAGCCACATTAGATCTCTGCTTTATGGAGAATCCGAGTGCAGAACCTGTTCCAAACTTTGCAGCTGACAGCTGCAAAATCTCTGGATACTCTACCATGTCAAATTACCCATCACTAATATTGAAAACCTGAAAACCTATAAGCAGAACAACAGTGCAAAAGAGAGATTGAAGCTCAACTGATTGAAGCACCCTCTGGTCCAAAAAAAGGCAGACAAACGTTGCAGAAGAATGAGGGAAAGATGTATTTAAGATTTTTAGATTTTCATTTTCTTTATCAAATATGTAGCTGCAGGGAAGTATATTGCTAAAATTGCATTTTCTTTGGATGTCTTACTGTGTTTGGTTCAATTACCATGCTAAAGGCTAAACTCAATAAATTTACAAGCAATCATTCTACACAAATATGCATTCAGTCAATATATGGTTCTTGTATGAAAACTACTAAGAAATTGAGTTTTTCTGCACTTCTAGAATATCAAATGCACAATTACTATTTATAATGAGCTTGCAGGCACAAACTCTGTAATTCCTTAGTCCTGAACAATTGCATAATTACTAATTCAACTACATTAGCATTGGGAGTAGACATGGATGATTTCAAAAGGGATACTACTGATTTAATGAGGTCTCAGTCTGTACATTTCCAAAATTATACAAATTCTGTTTAACAGCCAGCCACTGATGCTTTTGGGTATTTGAACCAGTAAATCAACCAACTGCCAACCAAAAGAATCATTAAAAATGAAAACAAACAGAAATGAGAATGAAATTGCATTTTTCACAACATGAAGCTACCAAAACCTTATTTCCTGACTAGTTTCCAGCAGTCTGTCTAGCTTTACTAGAGAGTAGTTGCTGCTGAATCTACTGAATACCTAAAGCTGCCATTTGTGACAGTGCTTTTGTATATTGAATGTTTGTGGCATTGTGATTATGCTAGGATAAATATGACAATAGACCATGGGCACAGAAGGGCTATTCTGAATTCATTGCCCTTCTCTTGTGTTTGCCACCTCCTTTTTTTGTGTGATAGACAGCAAATGATCAGATCCTGAGATTGTTGAGCTGGTATTTTGCCAAAAGTATATAGTTGTCAAGTCTGTCTAGAAAGGATTTTGTAAAATTTTGCGATATTTGCATATTTTTTTCTTAAAGGTATCTTTATTCTACAGAAGTCCCTGCATTAAAAACTGCCTTTGATTTCAGTGGGAGACAGATTAGCTCAAGCAGTAGTATTCATGTCGGCGGTCATTACACCAAATAAGGATGAAAGGATATGTCAGTCAGAGACATCACAAAATCCTTAAACTCCTATGCCCCCAAGTAATCCTGCTGTGCAACCGACAATTACTGTACATAGAGGAGGAAAGGGGAAGAGAGATTTTAACGTAAAAAGATTTAAACTGCCTAAGTTATAGCATGGTAGTTGTAGATCTATCACACAGTGCCCAACAGTACATCAGCATTTCCTCTTCCCATGGTGGACGTCCATCAGTTCTAATGGGGGTTTTTTAGTGCTTATTGTGTAGGATCTGCACATGTTCATAAATTTCTCACACGTCTCCATCCAACAAGCTGCTCATGAAATTAGGCATATGTTGGCTTCATCAACATGTTCACTGGATAAAATAAATTAAATTCTTATCCTCAAAACAGGACACCTGAGCCTGAACTACAGGTGAACTACATCTCTTCCTTGGAAGTGGAGATCAGGCTGAGCACTATGAGCTGAGTTAGTGTCCTCAGATTGCTGAGCACAAATAGAGCTAATATGGGAGGCAAGAACTACCTACAACTTTCTTTAGCATTCCAAAGAGGAGTTATGCTGTATTAATCCCCAAATGGTAAGCCTACAACAGACTCTACATGAGCTCTTACTGCAGAGGGCTGTAGTGCAGGTGACAGTGTCAGACTGGGGAGGACCTCTCCTGACTTCTCCTAGCCTATCCTTAAACATCAACACAGGTGTGCTGAGAGACTTCTCAGCACCTTCACAGCTACTTCTGACCCCTAAAGACATCCGCAGAGAGCCCTATAATGAAAAAGTTAGGATGAACACCAGAGTGCAGACCGATGTGGCTTCTCCAAGCCAGAGCATTCTGCTTCCATGAGGTGTGCATATAATGACACTAGAAAATGAAAAAAAAAATTAGTTAAAGGTTCACCTGAGAGACTTTGTCAGATAGGAAATGTATTTCTTTACAAGCTTTAATTTCTGCTACCGTGTGAAATAAGAATGTTTTCCTTCTTATATGATCTACCTGCTTTTTGCCATTTTTATTCCAATAGCATTTCAGTCTTCTGGCTGCAAGGAACAGATGTCAATGTTCTTGTGTAGTCTTTCCCTGTTCCTACCTATCTTTGCTCCACTGCAAAATCTCCCAGGATGCCCAGGGTAAGCGACACATTTTAGAAAATCATATGCCTTTTAATCCTACAGGACCTGTTTTTTTCAGATTCAGACCTCTGAATCTTTTTAACTTTAGTGGAAAGACCACTCCTTTTTCCTCCTTTAGACCCTCACACAAGTCAGATTGTCTGTGAATTCAGTTTTGCATAACAAAGTATGTCCCAAAGATGATGTTGACTTGCTCCAAGGCTTGCTGTGAATTACCCTTGCGGACAGTACCCCCACATTTTGAGGGAAAATCCTACTTTACAAAGGTGTTAAAGGGTGTATACTTGTAGGTAATTACATGCAGCAGCTACTTTCACAAAATGTGAGGGTTTTAGAAAGGAGACAGGATAGGATAGGATAGGATAGGATAGGATAGGATAGGATAGGATAGGATAGGATAGGATAGGATAGGATAGGATAGGATAGGATAGGATAGGATAGGATAGGATAGGATAGGATAGGATAGGATAGGATAGGATAGGATAGGATAGGATAGGATAGGATAGGATAGGATAGGATAGGATAGGATAGGATAGGATAGGATAGGATAGGATAGGATAGGATAGGATAGGATAGGATAGGATAGGATAGGATAGGATAGGATAGGATAGGATAGGATAGGATAGGATAGGATAGGATAGGATAGGATAGGATAGGATAGGATAGGATAGGATAGGATAGGATAGGATAGGATAGGATAGGATAGGATAGGATAGGATAGGATAGGATAGGATAGGATAGGATAGGATAGGATAGGATAGGATAGGATAGGATAGGATAGGATAGGATAGGATAGGATAGGATAGGATAGGATAGGATAGGATAGGATAGGATAGGATAGGATAGGATAGGATAGGATAGGATAGGATAGGATAGGATAGGATAGGATAGGATAGGATAGGATAGGATAGGATAGGATAGGATAGGATAGGATAGGATAGGATAGGATAGGATAGGATAGGATAGGATAGGATAGGATAGGATAGGATGAGCTTGACTGTCTGTAGAGAAAGGAAGAAAAGGAAAAGGGAAAATAAAGATAAAATACTTGATGTTTATGCTTCCCGTAGCCACGATCAGGATGGAAACTCTATGACATCTGAGAATATGATGCAACAGTTGGAATGTTGCTCTGGATCATGGAAATTTTGATGAAAAAGTGAGGAAGAGTAGGAAAGTAACTCCAAAGAAGGAAAACACAGTCCAGATTTTAGGCTGCCAGACCCCTGTGCAGGTGGCTTGCTGTGTATATGCTCTAAGTGAAGCTTTTCCCCAGACCTTATTAATTCCACTGGAGTCTGAGGAGGCCTGGGTGTCTTGAATACAACAATGCTCCAACATAACAACAATCAAGCAGCATGATAGACAACCTGATACACTTAGATCATCACTTTTTCAAACTCTGAGAACTGTAACTTGGATCTCCACTCTTGTTCAGAAGCAGCAACTCATTTTCTTACTCGAACTTTGCCCTGTCTGGCTGTAGGTTCCCACACAAACTCCTGTCTAACTGATCATATGATGATCATGTTGCTAGACTGAACCCTGATTTTTCATTAAAGCCTGTCATCTGTATGCAGTCTTCTTCTAATCTGTGCCTCTTTTCTGTCAGTCAGCTCCGCCCGAGCCTATGTTGTTTTTGTTAAGGTTTTTAAAGTATCAGTATGATTCAGGTACCAAGATAGGCAAGCATGAGAACAGAATGTAGGTGTCTCTCAAAGACTTTATTTTGGACAGTCTTAGTTGGTACCTACGGTCCTGGCAAAACTGAAGTAACGAATACGTAGCCAGTGAGAACATATTATCAACAAATCTAGAAGTGGTATGTTTGTAATATATGTGAGAGGGCTGTATTGCAGATGTTGATGTTTTCTAAATCTCAGTGTGTAACTGCAGATGCCTTCTGACTACAGACATTTATCTTTGTGCATGTGAATGTGGGGAAGAAGAAGTTATTACAACTCTGATGAGTATTATGACATCTATAACGCTTTTGGTCAGATGAGCTACACCTATTGTGACAAGAATTTTGAAATAAAAATAAGATAGGGTTGTATTTGTTCGGGGGCTTTTTATTCATAGGGCAAATAGTTTCCCTATATGTTTACCAGTGTCTGATAATTTATTTCACGATGAGAATTTCCAAGTCATAAAATAAAAGTAAGTAATTAAACCAGCAAATAAACAAATAACATATAGTGAAAAAGAACATATATTCATTCCTGTACTGAATAATTTCAGTTGAATATTTTTAGATGTTCATTTTTTATATTTTGTTCATTAGATTGAAGAGTTTTATTCTCAATTCAGAATGCAATTGAGGGTGTATATAGGCATATAATTTAGTTCCATGAATTTTCAGTACCATGAGGTACCGAAAGCCTGATCTGAAATCTATTGACGTTAATTACGCCTTTTCTATCATCACTTAGAAATTAAAACAATTTTGTAAACTAAGTCATTAGTTTGACTATTTAAAAACAAAATTTGAAACTAGTGTTATTAATTAAAGTGAGGCTTTGAAATCAGTACAAAACATTTAACTTCAACCACAATTAATGCAGAAACTTAAAAAAGAGTTTCTCATCAACTTAAGTGTGAGACAATGCTTATGAGCTGGTTTTCATAAAAGAATCCTTTCTCTGTCATTTACCAATTACTTTTGCTATATTGTCTTTCAGAAGTAAAGAAAATATTTCTCACAGTATTGTCTTCAAATATCGTAACGGGTAGAAAAGAAAAAAATCAATCAAATAAAAAGTAACAAACAACAGAAGGAAGAAAAAAACCCAAACCATGGGGTCATTCCAAGCATATTACTGGTTGCTGTAGTCCTAAGGGTTGCTGTTGATATTTAATTATTTTTATTCTTTTTTTTGCTATGGATGCTATACTTTGCTCAGGTGCACAGGATCATGGATATCAGAAGTGCCTCTGAATTGTCAAGATCAGATTTGCATTCTGCTGCCATAGGGGAACCAGATCCAGCAATATGAGCATCCCCCGCCTGCACTCCGTAGGAAAACAGAGTTGAAAGGGGCATTCTTTTCTGGCTTAAGAACTGGCTGGATGGCCAGGCCCAGAGAGGAATGGTGAATGGTCCTGCACTCATTTAGTGCCTAGCCACTAGTGGTGGTCCCCAGGGCTCAGTGTTAGAATCAGTTCTGTTTATTGTCTTTATAGATGATCTGGATGAAGAGGGGATCAAATACACCCTCAGTAAGTTCACAGGCAGCATTAATTTGTGTATGACTGTCAATCTGCTGGAAGGTATGAAGGCTCTGCAGAGGAATCTGACAAGGGGCCGAGACCAAAAATATGAGGTTCAACCAAAGACCAAATACCATGTCCTACACTTTGGACAAAATAACCTCATGCAGCACTACAGGCTTGGGTAGAGTAGGCTGGAAAGCTGCCCAGCAGAAAACAATCTCAGGGTGCTGAACATGAGCCATCAGTGTGCTCAGGTGGCCAAGAAGGCCAATGGCATCCTGACCTGTATCAGAAATACAGTGACACCAGGGGACACTGATGGGGACTCCAGGGGACAGCAGTGACAGCAGTGACACCAGGGCACAGCAGGTGACACCAGGGGACAGCAGTGACACTGATGGGGACAGCAGGGGACAGCAGTGACACCAGGGGACAGCAGGGACAGCAGTGGCAATGATGTGGCCAGCAGGACCAGGGCAGTGAATCTCTCCCTGCATGCACCACTGGTGCATATACCTGGAATGCTGTGTCCAGTTTTGGGCCCCATAATGCAGGAAGGACATTGAGGTGCTGGGGTGTGTCCAGAGCAGGGCAAAGGTGATGGTGAAGGATCTGGAGCACAAATCCTCTGAGGAGCAGCTGAAATCCTCTGAGAAGCTGGGCTTGCTTAGCAGGGAGAAAAGGAGGCGTTTAGGGAAGACCTCATTGCTCTCTGCAAGTCCCTGAAAGGTTGTAGCCAGGTAGGGATCAGTCTCTTCTGCCAGGCAGCAGCAACAGGACCAGACGACATAGCCTCAAGGGGTGTCAGGGGAGGTTTAGGTTGGACATTAGGAGGAATTTTTTCACAGAAAGGGTGATTGATTAAACATTGAAATAGACTGCCCAGGGAAGTAGTTGAGTCACCATCTCTGGAGGTATTTAAGGACTTAGTGCTGTGTTCAGTCAAAAGTTGGACTCAATGATCTCAGATGTCTTTTCCAGACTAATTGATTCTGTGATCTTGTGAAAACCAAACACAGAGACCAGCAGAGACAAAAATGACCTCTTAACTGGAGACTTCTGTCCTTGACAACAGATTAGCAAGACCATGCATGCTTCTGCTAGTAGGTTTAGATTCAACTGACTCCATTCAACCTGGACTGTGATGTAACCGGTCCTACCTGGTTGAGCAATATTTATTACTTGAAGTTGTATTTCAGTGCATCCTTGAAGCGTTTCATTTGTCTGTCTTGGTTACATGTTACTTCTTTAAGTCCAAGGCACACCAGCTGCTGCAGGATGCCAGTGTCTTCTATCCTAGATGGGTGACCAGCCCAGTGCCGCCTTTTTATAATGATCATGGCTACAGTCCCTGGAACATAATCGCGCTTTGAAACTTTTTTATTGAAAATTTCATCCTGCCATCTGATGCACAATATGGTCCACAGATGGTGCAGATGACATTTGTCTAGGAGTCATGTATGTCGTCACTAGCCCATGTCTTCAAACCATTCAGCAAATTGGATAACAGAGCTGCTTTATAGACTTTTAATGTGATCTACCAATTAATGCTGAGCTGCTGTTTGACCTCAGAGTAGCCTGCATCCTCAGCCTCATGGTGCAGTACAAAAGGTGGTATTTTTTCTTTAAATNCAGGGGGAAGGGGGATATTACTGTTTTCTTCAAAAGGTTTTTGTTGTTTTGGTTTGGTTTGGGATTTTTTTGTTTTTTTTTTTTAAGTCTGGCTTCCATTGTTTTAAACTGGAAGCATTCCAGTTGCTGACTTCACATGTCTGTTAAGAGTCAATACTTAGCAGTTGTAGTTCAGTTGTGTTTCTTATTTATTGCTGTAAATGGCTAAATGCCTCATGGAAGGGCCAGACTTTGATCACAGCAGGCAGCAGAGAGTTAAATGTCTTATGAATCCGAGTGTACAGATAAACAAGTCTGATGCTGACAGGACATCTGCTGATATATAACAAATACTATATGTGACTAAGGTTATAGAGTTGTCTTTCACATTCCTATTGTTCAGGACAAATAAAACAAAACAAAAAAAATCCCCACACCACATCTGCTAACTGATCAGATTTTCCCTGTTTTCTTTGTCTATGGAGAAAACTTAGAACGTAAGGGGAATGTTTCATCTCAACAACGGCTTTTCTTTTTTTTTCCCACAGAATCACAGAATGGGTAATATTACCCCACTGAGGGAATTATTCCTTTTTTTTTTCCTTTTAATTTAAAAACACGTGAAAGAGTAAAAGAGAGTTCAAATTATGTTATACTAATGCATTGCTACTATAGAGAGTACCTTTTCCCTCCAGATCTGCAGTAAATTGTACAGTACTAGGCTTTTAACTTTCTCATCTGGAAAATTTCTTCTTAGTAGCTGTGTTGTCCTCTTCTGGACTATATATTTCCTTTTTTTTTTTTTTTTTTTTTTTTTTTTTTTTTTTTTTTTTTTTTTTCTCTGTTTATGATCTATTTGTGGATAATCAGAGCTGAGTGATGTTTTAGGTGCTGACACTTAAATCACATGCTGCTTACATCGTGCTTTTCCTTTTGCAATATTTTCTATTTTAGTATTCCTTTCTTTAAAAAAAATAAAATTCTAAATTACAAACTGAACATATGTTTCCAGTGAGCTTTCCAGGTGTTTAGCCTCAGTGACTACAGTTAATTTGAACCCAGAAACATAGATGAATAATTCAATTGAAATTATTCCTTTTGATGTGTTTTGCCTATAAAATACCTTATATTTTATTCCACAGATTTCCTCCTCATTTGTCTGCATTTATTACCTCACAGTGAAGTTCTTGTTTTTTGTTTTCGAGAATGTAGGTATACAATTCAATGTATTTTACTAAATTGACTTAACGAGTACATGGGATCAATTAAGTTTCTAATGTTTTTCATACTTGGTTAGTTACTTTGAAAGGTAATATGTTGTTTCCAGTTCTTTCCTTGGATATGACTGTGCAATAGTCTTAACAGTCTGTATGTGTCTCTCAGATGTAGACATCAGGTTGTTTGCTGTCTTGTCCAGACTGGTAAATAATGCTAGTGCTAATAATGCCCAGTGTCAGCATATTTCCAGTCTAACAATGGATCTCTTTTCCTCACTTTTGAAGTTTTATCTCCTAAAGGACACATTACCCACAGCATTCCTCATCCTAATCATGTCTCCTTAAAGGCTCCATAGAAAGTTCACTGTAAGATGCCTTGAAACCCCAGAGGAAATATAAGTACTAGTGGAGGGGGGGGCTTGGATGGAAACATTTGAGTCACTTTGTATTCCCTGGAAAACTTAAAGTGAGTTTTCAGAAAAAAAAAAGAAACGAGACATTTCCTAAAAAGTAAGTTAAATCATTAACTGCCTACTATGGCAGAAACCACATCAGGCTCTTTCTCCTTCTGTGGCTACACAAACAACATTACAAACTATCCTTTGCATTCTTCTCTCCATTAAATATTGCTATTATACAGTGG
This sequence comes from Promerops cafer, assembly GCA_013398275.1. Classification (NCBI taxonomy): domain Eukaryota; kingdom Metazoa; phylum Chordata; class Aves; order Passeriformes; family Nectariniidae; genus Promerops; species Promerops cafer. The sequence continues at coordinate 27,389 of VZSE01002642.1, read as the reverse complement.
TGAGTCTGTTTCTTATAAGTAATGAATGAAGGTGTTTGTAAATAACATTTCCCTTTCCCTTTCTTTCCTATACATTCTCCAAGGACTAAAATCAGCAGTGAGTGAAAGGACTTCCAAATACAAATATTTCAAATTAATTTAAATTCTTCGTCTAAGTGTGCAACAAGTTTGTTTTTCTCCCTAGAGATTCATTAGTTTTAAATATCTCTGTATATACTTGTTTCCTTCTAATTTTAAAATATCCTCAGAGGCTGTGCCAGAAGTTTACAGCACAGATAGAATGTGTTAGAGGGGAACTGTACTGTTAACTGTAAAACATCACAGGTCATCTACATACATTTAACAAATAAATTTCAGATGCTCAGTATGTGTCAAGAAAAAGCCAGAGCTTAATCACTTAATGGCATGTCTATGTAGACATAAGCAAAGGTCTAGCTGATCCTGCTTTAGGGTATTATGACTGACTCTCTGAGCCAAAATTCTTTAAATGCTATTTTCTAAGCTTTCCCTTTCAGATCAAGGATTAAGTTTTTAAAGCTAAAATACAGCATAGATGTTCAAAAGTCACAGTCACTGTAGTACTACTAACTCACTATGTCACAAATTACTGTTACATTGTTTCTATTTATCTTGTCAATATTACATTAAACAATATAGATGGATTGTGCCTATTTTTCAAATAATATAACTTCAGATCTCAAGTTCAATAGTTTATTTTTGCTCCAGAAACCAAGAAAAATTGCACCCTTGGAAAATGAAACTCTTGTTTCATAAGACAGATAGTGAAACCTAATCCTTCACAGATTTGCATCTGTTTGTCTCTAAGCCATTTTTCTATATCCTGTGTAACAGACCTACAGAACAAAAGATAGCACATCTGGAACTGAACTTATGATTGTTGACTATGGAATAAACTTGATGTGTCAGCCAGCTTTACATTAAGTTAAGAGAGATTCCTTGCTTCGGAGAGGGGAGGAGCACCTTCAATTTAAATGAGCTGAAATTATTATTTACTTATAATTGAATATTTAATATATGTTTTAGGTCTCAACAGACTTTTTAAGTGGTTTGGAGATGAAATTTTTTTTCCCAATCATATTTTTGATATCAAGATTTTCAGAGAAGATTAATACTCCATACATTTAAACAACCTTTAAGGCTTAGGCAATTTAAATGAGGAAAATTTAAAATGTCTCATTGAGTCACTTTGCCAATTCTTTCATTGCAAGAAGATGATAAAAAATCCTGACTCATCTGAGTTTCATTTCTAAGGCAGTTTTTAAAAATATGATGATAGTTTACTGTCATTTCATAATATTTCTAGAGGCGTAGTGATTTGATTTGTGTCTTATTGGGTAAGAATGCTGAATTTTTATATTTATTGACAATTTGGGTAATCTTATTATATGGGGGGTGGTGGTGGTGGTGGTTTTTTCCTCTGTTTGCAGATTCAGCATTGGAAGGTTTCTGTAGGGCTTTTGCAGAAGTGGTTCTGTGGGGTGGTGCAATTGCCACGGTAGGCTTTCCAATGTGGTTGAGTTTGGGTTTGGTTTTTGTTTGCTTATTAGGGTGTTTTGTTTGTTTTCGATAAATACTGGATAAATTTTTTAACACTTTCATCCCTGAAAAGTCTTTCGCTCTGATTTTAATCTGCTATTTGGAAGAGAAGCAGATCCACATGAACAAAAATTATATAAATAAAAAGTTAAACACTTGTTTGTTTTTGCTATGATGCAAGTTCATTTTTTTTTATGATTTTTTGAGAGAAAAATCCCGGAAAGTTGCATTACTAATACAAATAAGAGGGGCAGTTTTATTAGGGTGACTGTTATTTGTACTGATTGCTGAAAAATGTATCAAAATGTAGATTTTTTATGTAGAAAGGTTGTGGTTTAGTAAATGCTGCTGCTGAAATAAACTGTTCCCAGATCCAAGAAAGGCATGAAAATTTTAATTCCTGTAGGCCCTATTACAGTAGTCAGTAAATGTTGATACCTTTACCTCTAATGACTGTTTCAACAAGAATTAAAGGGGTTTTGTTGAGCCAGTTCTGACAGCCGGTACATCCCTAAAAATATCCGCATAAATCAGTCCAGAAAACCCAGCCACCCCTGAATGATGAAGGCGCATAATAAAGGGTTGTCTTTCACTAGTGTGTTTCATCCTTTGTTCTGTCTTTTCCTCTTTGTCAGGAACAGAGTTAAAACTAAAGCATGTGTTCAGTCTTACATTACTGAAAGACATGGGGCCCCAGAAGAGTGCCTGGTTTAACAATTTGGGTGTTTTTCTCTCTTTTCTGTTCATTCTGTGTACACACACAAACCAACGTGAGACATCCAAGCATGAAATGATCTACAGCTCTGATTGTAACATTTAATGCACTGGCTTGGGTGGGAGTGAGACTTGGCTTCCAGATGAACAAACAATGTGTTCATTTTACATTCTGTGGTATGTCATAAAAAGTTGCAACAGTCCTAGAAGCCAAGATCTGAGCTGCACAATTTGTTGTTCACATGCAGTATACAGGCACTAGGTTTTATTTTTTTTTTGTGAATGGATTAGAACAAGGATTAAGACCTGATCAATTCAAACATATACTCCTGATTTTCAGTACATCAAAAAACCCCCCAAAAAAACCCAGGGAAAAAAATACTAGGAATGCTAATTTCTGTTCTGTTCTGTTAAGAACCATACAAATACTGAGGCTCCAGAAGGGTAGCAGACTACTCAATTCTCTGTGCCATCTTCAGTCACAACTCCTATCTAAAAATTACTCTTTTGGGAAAGGGAAAGAACATCGAGATGTTAGATAGTAAAGTCAAGGTGTTCAGATATTTAGGAAGGCCTTCTCAGGCCTCAGTCAGGTCAACTTCCTGTGTGTCTGCTGCGACCATCTTCTACAGAGGGCATTGTGAGAGCTGAAGAGAAAAGTGTGAGCTGCAATAGAAAGACATTTTTGTCTCCTTCACAAGGATATAAATCCAGCTCCACACTTTTGTTACACATTGCGGAGAAAGAAGCATTCTCATTTCAATGAGTGACAACAGAAGTGAATATCCACATTCCTATATGGTATCTATATCTGATAAATATTACCCATTAGCATGTCTTGTCATTAAATTGTCTTCAACATCTCTAGTTTATCCTTAAAATATGATATAGCTTGGTTGCCTTGGGTTTGGGAATATATTTTTCCCAGTGAGCAAGGGAGGGTTAGAAAGTATTGCTGGTAAGCCCTGCTTGAGACCTAAACTGACACTCACAGCAGGAAATATTTGGGATAGAATAACTGTCTCAGTGGTTCACATGGTCTGGGGTGCAAACAGCAGTGCTGAATCACAGTGAAGTAACTCAATGAAACTGCAGGGAGAAGCAAGAAATCAGAATATTTTTTCCCCCTTCTGAGATTCCTTGTAAAAATTCTGTAACAGAAACTTATGACCTAGCAGGGTAGAGAACAGGGAGTTTACAGCAGCTCTTTTTTAAACAGGAAGTACTTTAATTTCATAAGTGGCAGCACTATGGTTTTCATTGTTGAGGATGAAAGCACTGTCAGCATTTCTACATTGCAGTAACCCTGACCATAACTTTTTTAGGAGAAGAAGCTGTAAGACTGCTTGCAATGGCAATCATGCAGAGACTCTGCAGGAAAACTTCTGGACTCGCTCCAGTCATTACACATTTGGAAAGAGCTTCACACAAAGGTATTTTGTGCATGAATAGTCCAGAGGAATAGGTTTCTGGACCAACTGGTGTGTAGCTAATTTTAAAAAGTCAGTTTACCATAACAATTATTTTATGGGCCGTAGAGCAGATCTCATTAAAGTAGGAAGAGAATAATAAATTAAAGGAGAACCAAACATTAATACGTCTAATGCTGCCTCTACTTAATAGGAACATTACAAATGGTAATGAGAACACTGTTCATCTTTGTGGGGGATGGTGGTAAATAAATATGGTAAAAATAGACAAGTGTCATATTCTCAAGTGCAATTTTCTGATGTCACTTCTTTTGTCTTTTTTTAAAGCATACTACGTAGCAGCTTTTTTGTACTCAAGCACCCTTGCATTACTATTCTGATTATTTTTTCAGGCCATTTTCTAATCATATTAATTTCTCCTTTTTAACAAAACCTATGTGTAAGTTAACTATACTTACTTAGGAACATTTCATTCTTATATTATCCTTTTTCCCATCTACTTTGTATTGTTGTTTTTTTTTTTCCTTTTGCTGTAAGTCTCCGAACACCTGGGCTCATCTACTTGTGTATAACACCTACATGTGCATGTGTGTTGGTATACTCCCACACTGCTTAGCCAATTGGATGAAAAGGCAATAAACCCCAAAAATTATATATAGGGTTTTTTTTCTGTGAACCTGAATACACATTCTCTCCAGTGAGGCTCATAAAGTGGATCCAGTGTTTATACATACTGTAATTATAGATAAAAATTTAGGGTTCACTTTAATACAATGTAACCTGTTGTATGGAAGACTGAAGATCATGTGTATCTTTTTCCATGTGGCAAATAAGTGAACAATTAGGCATTATTTTTACATCCTTAGTTTCCTATATAATGTATTTCTATAGATTTTTCTATATTCACAATGCTGATTATTTAAAATACTAAAAGTTTACCTTTTTTGTCCTTTGTTTTTATTCGCTAAATTAATGAAATTCATTCATTTTTACTTTAAAAATGTTAATTTTATATATTGGTTGTACATAAAAGCCAAATATCTTTTTATTGTGCTTTGTTATTCAACTTTTATTCTTCCAACTTCCACAGTAGGTATCAAAGAACAACAATAGTAGTCAGCAGGAGTTTTCCCATTGATTTCAATGAAATCATACTTAGATATGAGTACATTTGAAAATCTTAACGACTACTAAGCAATTCTGAAAAACACCACAGGGATGCCTGAAATCCAACATTTGCCATCCAAAAAGGGAGAAAACTCTCCTGGACTCTTTTTTAAATAATGATAATAATAGCTATTTCTTTCATACTGTTTTTATTGGTCGATCTTGGATCTCACTGCAAAGGAGATCGATACCATACTTCCCATTTTATGGACAGAGACAGAGAGGGGAGGGGAGTGTCTTGTTCACCTCAGCATTTGTGCAGGCATTCAATGCTGATTGAAGGCCCGAGGGGATTTAGGAGTGTTGTGCTTAAACAAAATAAAAAAACACTGTTTGGGGAAATAATCACATGAAACATACTTAAAACATGGAAATAGTATCATGAATTTGTGTAAGTGAAGTGGGTTCTGCAATCATAATAAAACCACTTCTCGTGCCATGCCTTGGAGCTCAGGCTCAGTAGCAGACTCCTCCACCTGCACTGGCTGCTGCAGGACCTCACAGCAGTGGCTGAGGTGAACCCTTCTGACTCTTCACAGACTGGTGATAAAAACAACAAAAGTGCTTAGGAAGTCTTAAAAGTTTGTCTAGTTTTCACTTGGGTTCATATGCATTTCATGCACTCTGAGTTTGCTCATGCTTAAGCAGAAAAGTTCAAAAGCAAAAAATACACTGTTTAAGTTCAAATGAAAGCATCATAGTTTTCATAGTTAGGTTGAGAGCAGTGCCATATTACTACTTTGCACTGACTCTGAACTCATGAAATAAAGACTGGACCTGAGTTCCAAGCACCCACATTCATGTTTCTGTTTATCTGTGGTCTGCAGACTTAGTGTTGAAGCTTTCATTATTGCCAGTGTAATCCAGAAAGAAATTCAGCTTGGGGCTTAATTCAATTGCCTAATCATAGACCTTGAACACTAATTTGAGACCTACAGAGATAATCAACAAGGTTTCATGGGTTTGCATATATGACACAAGAGTCTTAGGAATCTCACTTCATCCTGAAATATCAGGCAGATGCTAGCCAAAGTATTCTTACAACTCAAGTGGCAGTGGATAGAAACACATGGGTAGCTGAACTGAGCAGATTATTGACTCTAATGTGAGCTTATAATTTCAATATATAGACATATAGATATACCCTCATTAAAGTTTCTTAATTAAAAATGGAACTTTATCTTCCATAGTGGGTACTTTGTATGAGTTTGCAGAAACTGGATTGATAGACAAGCTCAAGATATATTCCACAGTTATTTTTTGTATTTTAAGGAAGAAAATTAAAACTAAATCCACACTTCTAACCTAACCAGTTCACCTGAAAAGAATGCAAACTAGAACTCTTTATATAGCAATAGAGTCAATGAGCTAATGCTGCTCAGTTCAGTTCAAGAGATCACTAACTACTTGCCCTATGCAGCTTTGACTTCCAGCGTATTTCCCAGAGAGTAAGATACTCCTATAAATGCTATTTTTCATCCCTGTGATATCTCAGGTAACCAAGAGTATTTCAAAAAGCAGTACTTGTCTTCTGTGTTTAGACAACTGAATTAAGTGCTAAATGTTCTAGCTGTGAGGGAAAATAATTAATATTGAAATCTGAGTTTCTTGAGAAATTATGTTAGAAATAGCAGAAAATAAAAGGTAGCATGTAACAATAAGCATAAGCATACACTTATCTAAACTTTTGTTAGGAAGTGTTAGAAAAACTGTTAGAAACAAATAATGTGCAGAGGGTGAAGATATTAACCAGGAAAAATGTGTCTGACCAAAGTAAAAACTTCAAGATGTCAATTATTTCCTGATCAGTAAACATAATCTTATTTATGACTTGTAACATATCTGCTGCAACATTTTTAAGAAAATAAAGATAAAAAGTATCCATAAATGAACATTTGTAATAAGAAGGATGCTTTGATGTAGAATTATTTTAATCTCTGTGTATTTCTATACCACAGACACTCAAGTCTGAGTAAACAGCTTCAATCATAACTTATTGTTGAGGCAGAGGAGTAGACTTTAACAGAGTCAGTAAAACATGTCTTTTAGACATCTATATTAAGATTAGATGAATCTTACTTTAGAACTGTTTCTCTCCACTGGGTAAGCTGACAACTTTCTTCTTCTAACTTTCATGAGAAAAATCAGGTCTCAGACAATGTTGTCATTTGGTATCCTTCATCCAGTAGAGCTGCTATTTGTACAATCCTGTAGAAATTCTCTCTGTTTTATCTATCTTTTATGTAGGAGAGAATCACTGAAAAACTTGACACTGTAAGGTTAAATTGGCATGAGCATCCCTGAGCATTTCAGACACATATCTTTATCCTCTTAGATGGGGCTGCATCAATAAACAAGTATGTAAGGATCTGAATGAGTGTCAGTCGAATGAACATCAAACCGAGCAAAATAAATAATAACAATAGAAAAAAGAGGATGTTCATTATGGCTTCTAGCAAAGAAAAGCTGCTGACTGGTGAAGTCAAGTTTAGGAAAAGTGAGGTCTACTTCATATACTTGCAATTTTTCTGTTAGTCATCTTTGCCTATTGTAAAATTGTAATTACTTAATAATAACAGACACAACATTTCTCTTCAACAAAACATGTGTTTGGCATTGTTCAGAAAAGCAGAGACCAGGGAATGCTGTATTTGTAACTTCATTGGGGCATCTGGACACTACAGTGATAAAACATTAAGCCTGTTTAGCTGATAGATGGTAGGGAGGAATGTAAATCAGTGCTTTAGTGTCAGCTCACAGGGGTCAAAAAGGGGAGGACTGGATGCTGTTCCCAACTGCCTCACTGGCTAAGTATGTTATATTCAGAGTATAGTTTGATTGAGATAAGTAGTCTCTTGAGAATTTGGCTCTTAGGGTCATTATCCTTAAAAATGTACTCTGATCCTGACCTAACATTTAAATACTCTGATAGCCTAAAAAAATATAAAGTATTATAAATATCATGAGATTTTGTTTGTTTGGGGTTTTTCATTTTCTTGTTTGATATGATATTGTTCTGTTTTGCTCTGTTTTTTTGGTTCTTTTGTTTTGGTTTGGTTTTCTTTCTTTGGTTGGATTTTCTTGTTGGTTTTTGTTTGTTTGTTTGTTTGATTGTTTTACTAGACAACTGATGGTCAAAGGAAGAAACTTTAAAGAAGAAAAGACTACATGGTCCAAAACCTAAATGAAAATACTGCGATTTCTGATGATGGAAAAAAAATCAATAATAAGATACTAATTGTCTTCATGTTGGCTTGGGTAGCTGGGCAAGATTTCTGGAAAAGAAAATTAATTTGAACTGGAGTTAAAAAATCATGTGTGTAGCTCAAAAATCTATAAATGAAAAAAAGGAAATTTAAAAAATGCAATGTCAACTGTCTCTTTGTTCTTCCAATCACATTTTACAAAATAGTCACTTAGTGACATTATTTAATTATTTTTCAAATGTACCTGTCATGTTCTGCTGGACGAATAATTTATTTGGTTATAAAAGAAAAATATGAGCTGATTTTCACAGATATAGTCAGAATATTAAATTTGCCTAATAAAATTATATACTCATACATAGCCATAGCCAATATTGTTGTCTTGCTAGATGCACAAAGTATAATTGTCATTTCAAAATTATACATTTTTTTCCTTCAGCTTTAAGAAAATTTAATCTGAATAAATGTTAACACATGTTCAATGTAAAAAAGTGTCCAAATATTATCATATATTCCTTCCTATTAAGAAAAGTAAATCTTAAAATCCATATGGTAAAGGATGAGCTGGTTACAGATATTACTGTGGCACGCCTCTTGAGGATCCATTTATTTAAACTGCAAGAAGCAAGTGAAGCTGAACATCCTTCCTCTATGTTGATTGTGTTTGCTGACCTCTGCTAGGGCCAGGAGTACTGCTGTGAGATGCTGTCACTTCCTTCTCAGCTGTAACTTGGCGCTGAGGCTGTTGTCCCTTCAGCAGGGATCCCTTGACTTGGTGCAAGATCAGAAGGCATCGCCCGGTCCTGGCGTATTTATAAACTAACATATGTTTCTGTGATTCTGAATCTTTGCTGTCCAAGGCAATGGAATGAAAAATAACAGAATTTATACATTCCTGCATAAATACTTTTTTTCTGCCAACAGCCTAGTATTTTAAGTCTATTGCTTGATTCATTCATATCTCTTTTTTCAAAATCTTGTTCAAACTTGATTTAAATATTGCACTTAAATACGTGGAATTAACAAAGTATTTTTATTACTCCTAAACACTCAATATGTAATAAAATTGACAATTCCTTTAGAAAAGTGATGTTTTGATGCATTGCAATTTGCCTAGCTTACTTTCAAGAAGCATTTTGCTTTTGTTGCAAGATAAAATAATGGTAAGGATCCAAGTATAATTCTGCTGTTGGCCAGGTTCCTCAAAATGTGTCTGCATGTTATTTCTAGGTATCTGTTTTAGGTAGTGATTATCAAGATAAAAAGTGCACTTGTTTATAATTGCAGATTTTTTTTTTCTTTTTGCCTTCAGTATTAATCTGAAAGCACAATTCAAAATAAGAATTGAGGTGGTTCCACTGTGAAATGTTTGCATAACTTTGCAAGAATTTGATGTGTTCTCAGTGCTATGAATATTTCTCAGTAAAAGTATTATTTAAATTATTCTCAACTAAATAGATTCCTATGTAAAGAAATAAAATTATGCTTCATATTGGTATTCTGTAGGCCTCAGCAAGGTGAAGTCTTTATAGTACATGACATATCCATATAGAGGTTATCAGAAAAAAAAAAGGTAGGCACGATGAACATAAGAAAACACAAGAGAAAGGAAGACCCTATTTGAATGACCCAAAGTTATTAATTTGATATTCCAGGATTCTAAAACAGTCTTAAATGGATTTTTTTTTTTTTTCCACTACAGAAACATTAAAAATTTTCATTAGATAAGTCTGGAAAATTCCCAGAGAGAATATGGACAGTCAAGAGCCTTTTTTATGTGGAACTGAAAAAGGCTTTTATACTTCAAGAAGTTACCATTGCTTTCTCAGAGTCCAGTTATGATTTTAGATTTTGATCAGAGGAGTTTACACTTCAAGAGGACAAATTGCTGCAAGAATCCTCGAGAGGGGGAAAAAAAAAAACAAACAAGATGAAACAACCTCAGGTATTATATGTTATCATAGTTTAACATCACAGTAGAAAAACATGATGCTGACTTTATATCCAACAAAATTTCAGTGATTTGTTGGACTCATATAGCTGACTTAACTGAAGCCTCATCTTATTTCAAAATACTGCATAACCAAACTTCCCCTCATTCATGAAGACAATCCTTGAATTAGTAGTCACACTTAGTAGTCAGTACCTGGATGACTTCATTGGTTTACAGCTGAGTCTCAGCTATTATTTAACTGACAATGCTCAAGACACTTGTGGATTTTCATGTCTGACTTAAACACAGTGGGCAATGTCAAAACCACTCTCATGCTTATTTTTGTTGTGCTCCTGTTTTAGTAATTAATACATTCGCATTCATACATATAGAACATAAATTTATATATATATACATACATATACATATACATACACATACACATATGCATACACATACACATATACATATACATAATTTAATTCACATATTCATTTCAGTATTCATATATCCCTCACAGTACATATAATGCAATCTAAAAAACAAAAGCATAAATGGCACAGCAAAAATACAGCCATAATATGTGAAGACAAATATGGCACGGCAAATCAGCCTAAAAAATAGGTTTGATACTGCTGCATGGGATGCTTGAAGAGCTGCATTAAATTTCCTGCTTCAGTCTTGTTTGAATTTACAATAACTTTCTTGGGATCAATCTGCTGTCTACTGTGATTCTAGATGGTTAAAATAATGCAAATCAAACCAAAATTTGACTGTTAAAATATTTACCACTTTTTTATTTTTATTTACCACATTTATTTTAGTTTTGTTTAGTTCTGCCATTGCAGTTTGCTAAGAAACAAAATACATAACAAAGAAAACCATAAACTTTGCACTTTTACTTGTTTATCACATTTCACAATCCAAATTTTAAAAAATACTAACAAATTAGACAGAATTAAATTCTGAACTAACGTTTAGTAAGAGTACAGTATTCACAATTTTCTTTCAGTTTCTTTTTGTTGCACCTCATTATATGTTTGCTCCAAGAAATTAAAATATAGCTCTTACTACTCCCTTTGTCTATCATAATATGAAATATCTTCTCCTAAATTCTAAATAAGGTAGGCATTTATTTAATTAGCAACCACTGTTTTCACTCTGTGGAAGTCAGTAAACTGTAAAATTGCAAGATTACAGCTTCCACAGTATTTTTCTTCTTTTGTGTCAGAAATTGTAAGAAATTGCAATTACTTTGTAGATGTCTGTTCATGATGAAAGTATGAAGGTAGGAAACAATAGATCACTGTACTTTCCTCTTATTAGCACTTTCCTGATCAAAAGTTTGCTAATGAGTCCAGAAAAAAAAAAAAAAAAAA
>VZSE01002642.1:0-15988 GCA_013398275.1 Promerops cafer | reverse complement strand
AAAAAAAAAAAAAAAAAAACAAAAAACAAACAAAAAAAAAAACCAGTATGAGTCTATATGTTTTTAACTTTACAGCAAATCTCATTTCCTGAAATACTACAGTAACCAGTCAGGTAACCACCTACCCATTTTCACTTTTCCTTTGTAAAAGGAGGTCTTATTAAAAGCATCTACTATACTTTAAATTGTCAAATTGTTTTTCCCACAAAATTACTGTTTCTAAATCCAAATTGCCAAAGACTGCTCTATGAGCCTCTTCCAGCTGTCTGACTTATTTTTTGTTCTTGTTTTTGTTTCTCATTTATAAATTGAAAAGGGTGTGGAAAAATACATTCCTATTCAAATGAATCCGCTTCTACATAATAAAACAAATGCTGCAATGTGATCCCTTTCAGGCAAACAGCTCAGGAAAGCAACTGCAAGCTTTTTCTTACTTCACTGCTATGCTTTATTGCTGAAGTAAAACACTTCAGGGAGGTATTAAATATGCATGCTATTCTTTTTTCTAATTTTAGTGTGAGAATTACCTTCAGAACTGTGTTTATACAGTATGCAGAATATAGCAGATCTGTGGCAGAGTTAAGAAACCCATGAGGAGGTATCAAAGTTTATGCATCTTACTTCAAATTAAATCTCTGCATCAGCAGGGTATTTTCATCTTATCTTTAATAGAGGCAAGGATATGGGTTGAGAAATATCTTAGGTGTCTTATGCTTCGTTGTCATTTTTATCCTTCTCTCTCTAAAACTAAGGAGATCCATTAAAACTATTCATGATAAGCTCTAAAATGTTATTTGCTATCATTTGTTTTTACAGTTCTGTGAGATATTTTGCTATTTCTAGGGATTTTGAGTTGGAATAATTTTAAGTATACGCATCAACTAAAAGTACTACGCCTTACAAAACCACTTTTTTTAAGCATTTAAGCTTTCATTTTGAAACTAAAATCTTCAATTTGAAGTCAATTTATATTTCTCTAGGACTTGGTATTTTGTGGGGTTAATTTACAACAGTCATCCAAATTCCTTTTCTAAATGATATATTGACTATTTATTTTCTATTTGAATTTGGAAGATAAAAATAATGTAGTCTTAAAAAAAAATAATCTGAAAATGAGACAATTACTTAATTCAGGTAAGTATATAAGCACCTGCTTCAAGCTGATTACTTAATTTGAGTACCATCAAAGTCAGTGGGGGTTAAGGACCTCCTTAAAGTAAAATGTGTATTAATATGCCTGGGAACAATGTCTACAATTCCATATCTGGAGGAATTGAACATTCATTTGCTAATTTGATGACATGGCAGGAGTGTGATGAAATGGGAGCCAGTAAACCCATTGCAACACAGCTCCAATAGCTTGCTAACAATATTTAACTAGGCTTTAGGATACTAATGATTAAGTTTTTGTTTCTAGTCATGGACAACTTTGAGAAAATAAATATTTCATTACTCAGTTAAGTGCTCTGAATTGTTAGTTATTTTTGTGATAATGCAACAAGAAATACCTCCACTAATCACCAAGTGAAACTGAATGTCTCATTTGGGCTGAAGGTTCTGCTTACATCTCTGTACATAAAAGCTAAGTGATAAAATACCTAACAGTCATCTCCCTTGAAGGTCTGATCTAAATTCAATTAAAATAATTAGAAAACTTTCCACTGACTTCAATTACCATAGAAGCCTTCTTTTTCAGCTTTTACTCACACAATGTTCCCAGGGGACTCAGTATGAGTTCTACATGGCCAAAATCTAGATAAAAAGGGAGTGACTTGGGCAGCAGACTTATTACAGTAATTGAATGTATTTTCTATTTTTTTCCATTACCATAGTCTTTCAGAAGGTGAGATTGTGCATAAATGGTTTTTATCCAAACTGAAAGCAAATACATTTGAAAATACAATTCTCTTCCATTATGTCTCTTCACGATGTTGTATACAAACACAGGAAGTTGGAATATGTGAGACAGACTAAATCTGAAACAGCGTAATTAAATATGGAAGTACCGTATGACTGCATTAGTAAGAGAAATGCACCTTATTTTTAGCATTTATTACCAGAAAAGTAAGATCTACATTCAAATTCTTGCTAAGTGGAAGAGGAAATGTTTGCAAAATCTTGGATGAATGCTCTAATTATTTTGTAAATGGTTACTGTGATGGAACATTAATTTTGGTTTAATTAATTTTGTCTTTTGTATCTGTTCTTTCTGCTTGTTTTGTGTTTCAGGTGTGCTCCACAAAGTATATCTTCATTTGAACACTAGAACTGGTTGAAAAAAACAATTGCTTCAATTAAAAATGTCACTAATGCCTCACAAATGTGAACATTTTTGCTGAATCGTTGAAAAGACTTCCATTTGTCTATAGAAATGGCAGTAAAAAAATCTGGTTTTATAACCAGTAATTGGAAGAGTGGAACTCTGATAATTTTGGACTGAGAGTGGTCTACAAATCTTCCCTTTTCCATGTGATTGAATTCAATCTGGCCTAGGGCTGTGTTAAGTCAAAGCTCTTACTGTGTAAGGACTATTCAGTTGTAGACACAGAAATAATCTGTGGTCTCAGCCAAAATGAAAATAAAATCCTGACAATAAACAAGATAAAATACACTAATTGTCATTGGTTTGCATTACTGATTAGCAAGCTTAAACAAAGAAAAAGGTCATAAAAAGTGGATTTTATTCTCCACACCTTTGAAAAATATATAAGCAAACAAAGCACAGTCATCAGCATAGTTCATTTAGTACTAATTACATATCCATTATAGAAAAGACGTTTACTATGCTAAAATGAATAATGATTGGGTTTTATGAGATTAAATTCATTAGAAGACTGGTCACGGGTATGTCCCTGCATCACAACATTTTTAAAAGTGAAAAAAGAAGTCTATTTTTTATGCTATTTATTTAAATACCCTTAAAATTTGTATGCGATATGTCTATAAAATATACTTTGTATACTAAAATGCATGCATATTACAGATGTAGTTTACATACATTTATATACGGTCTATATGTTTAGATGGTTGTGTGTGTTCACATACTTTACACGTTTGTGGGATCCATATGGTAAAAAGAGTTACTAGGCTTCTAGGTTTAGCCTGATATTAAAAAAGATTAAAAAAAAAACAACAAAAAAACTATTCATTTGCAAACAGGATTCTTTGTGTGTAGGTATGAAAAAGAGATGTCAAAGAATCCCTAATTTCAGCACTTCTCAAATATGTCAATTACTGATAGGTTATAGAAAACTGAACACAGTAGCTATATATCAGCTTCACATCTACTCTGGAAGAATTTGTTTATACATATATTTTCATTTAGGAATTAAACAAATTTAAACTATTGTTTTTCCTTTCTGAATGGGACTAGAATTTCTGGAGGTGTGAGATGTCCTTTAATGGAATTAAAAGCTGGGAAGTAGCTAACCTGCTCATAACTTTTGAATTATATGCAGTGGTGACAAAAGAGAGCTATCTAATTAGGTCCATTTCATAAACTGATTAGGTTGAGAAGCATCTCCAAAATCTGTCTATAGCAATGCTCATGTAATTACTAGTGGTTTTCTCCCGTTTTTGTATTTTTGATTGCAATGTAATGCATGAATTATATTTTTTTGAAACTACTTGAAGTTTATAGATAAGATACTCCCTCACATTCCATAGGTTACAGGCTTTGGAGGACATCAAGTCTGATTTATCTACTTCTGTTCATGAGTTGCTGTTCTTAAGTACAAGATGGATTCTTCTCATTTTGTAGGCAAATGTAAATTTGTTCAGTAGCTAAAGTAAACTTCTTAATATGTCATCTTGACTGATGTCTCATTGTGAAGTCTTTGTTCATTGATTCAGAACCTATCTCACAAATCTACTTTAAATACATAGCGATAAGATTCAAGTCTGCATTCATATTTGGCCATTTCTTAACCAGAACTACATTGACTTGAAAAGAATGAAGCAACTAAAGTAGCCAGGGAATTAAGCTGATTTGATTTAAGATAAGCAGAGATTAAAAGAATGTTGGCATTCACGGATTTGCTAAGAGAGAGCAAAAAGGATAATCCCCTGGCTATCACTCAGAGGTACATACCAGAGATAGAAACAGGAAGAATCACAGGAAAATTGTATAAGTAGGAAGAAAACAATATGATAAACTTAAAAGTCAAAGTTGATATAAAAATCAGAAATTTCCAAGTCTTCAATCTGATGTATTAGTCTGTAATTGTGTTGGGGAAATGCTATATTAGTGGGGTTATATAACTCAAACAGGACAAAGCATAAATACATGGGACAACTCTGCGCAGATGTGAACGGCACAAAAAAAAAAGGCTATTTAAAACCAAATCACTTCTAATCTCTTAAATTCATGACATAGATACTAGAGGAAAAATGAAGCCAAATTCATTCCTATGTTAAGGCTGAATCAAATAAGAAATATGGAGTGCTTAAATTGTCTTGCAATTCCAAATAAGAGGACAAGATCGTTCATGTCATGGAGTTCAAACAATAAAAATACCCAATAATTAGAATTCAGTCACAATTTGGTGCCACACATCATTTGATTTTACCTACTTTCTAGGACTGCTTTACCATAACATTCATTTCTTACTCTTCTTCTTAGCCTGGATGCTCACTTGCCAATGACTGTAATTTGTCATGCCTGCTTAGAAGTGCCTGTTTTGGAGGAAAAGGTACTTCTCTCCACATTGTGACTAAAATATAACTCAGACACTTGATCCAAGACCACCAAGAAACCCCCAAACCTACATGTATTTGATACTCAAATTTGTGTGTAAACATCATGTCTCATTTGATAGGTGTGATGTATCTTAAGAATGAAGTAGGAATTTGTAAGCTTGTTTTTTTGACCCTGTCAGATAGAATGACTTTGAACTTTCATGTCTTCTGTGACAGTTTTGTGACAACAAGTCTGAGGGGTATCCTCAGTAGGAGATCTTATATATTTTGAAGACAAGCCACTGTGCTGTTGTGGATGGACTTGTAATGGAGTTAGGAGGAATGCAAATTGACCTTATACAACAGTCAGGGCTCACACTGAGGAATGGAACTATTCCTACTTCATTCTTAAGAGAGATTACAATAAAAAATGGTAGATTCACATGTTATTTTCAGATTCTGTTTTCATCGATTTGGGGTTTTTTGTTTTGTTGTGGTTTTTTTTTTAATTAGAAAGAAAAATCCCTTTTGATTAAATCTTATCCTCTGAAAGTGATGAGAAAAACTGATTCAGGCAGGTGAACAGGATGTTTATGCCTATCACTTCTTATCAGTTCTTATTCAGAAATTAGAATATAATTTTCACTTCTTCTGTAGGGAATTTAATTACTCCTATTCTTTCAAGCATCTAAATTTTTGCTACAAGAGTGCACCTAAATTAGAAGGTCTATGTTCTACCTACAGTAATATTTCATTAACTGAAGGAACTGAGGTAAATAAACATGCACACATATTAATTTAATAAATTTGTAATCATTGCCTGAGCTGAAAATACATTAATACATGACACATACATTGACATGTATCAAAACTTGAAAATCACAAAACAGCCATATTTCATATCACATATTTAATTTGGTCATATTCAGTCAAAAAGAAAATAAATTCATCTCCATGAAACAGGGAAGATGATTTTTGTTCTTAAATTACCTCACAAATGAAGTGAGTAAAAACTGCAGGACAACAGGTGTAGTAGAGAAACAGATTATGAAAATATAAAATAAAAGCCTCTTAGTTGTCTCCCATCTTTTTACTGAGTTTATACAAAGGCCTGTTGTTTGAAAATGAATTATTCATTCCTGAAATCGGAGAAAATAAAGGTTTTATGCTATTTTAGATCCTTTTGTTAATTCTGTTAATCTATTTGTAATCTCATTCTTATCCTTTTTAATCAGTAAAGATTATGGTAACATACTGGTTTAGTTATGATATTGGTTGATTGTCTTCAATAGGTAAGGAAAAAAACAGTACATTGTACATGCTTAAAGGGAATACGAAAGCTATCCACCACACTGTGTAAAATAGCCATGTATATACACAGAAGTATTTAGGTTTGGGTATTGGACCGGTCATATTTCTTATGGCTGAGAGATAACAAAATCCTTTGGCCCATTTAAAAACTGGTTTAGTCAAAGAATTGGCTCATACTATTTAGCATCTGGCCAATTTTATGTCTTCTCATGAAGCTCAGGGGCTGCAAGCCTGGAACCTTTTGGAGTACTTGGTAACGTGTTGAGTGCCAACGCTTTCCTACTACAGTTCTTACTCCTCAAGTCTTTTGGATGCATGGGATATGTACAGGAAAGTCTTCTTGGATTTTCTGTAGCTTCTTGTAGCAATATTGACAGCTTCCTTATCAGTACTACATTTGCTTCCTTTTTTTCAGGAACTTTTGGAGAAGTTCAATATAAACAAACAAACAAATAAAACCCTGATATGATTCTGGCTAATCTAACTGTGTGATAAAAGTCTCCCTGTAGCTTACTGCTTATGGTATAACAATTCCTTCAGCCTTGCTAAACACTGTCTGCATGGGTTGCTGCTGATTTTGCAAGCCTTAGTTGTGTCTAATATCAAGAGTGACCTGTCTCGTAAGTTCATCTGCTCATGGCAATCTGTGGCCTTTTTAACTTACTTTATTTGGTTTTTGTGGCAAGGTTTTGGTAGCAGGTGGATGGGCTACAAGGGTGGTTTCTGGTGAGAAGACACCAGCAACTCTTCTTGTGTTCCAGAGATGGTTCCAGCTGGTTCCAAGATGGACCTGCTGCTGGCCAAATCTGATGTTACAGAACCTTTGTCATAACATATTTAAGACATCATGAAAAGCACTGTGTACCTGCAGCTGGGAGAGAGGAGTGAGAATATGTGAGAACAAGGTCACTGAAGACAGAGGATGAGGAAGTGCTCTGGGTGCCAGAGCAGAGATCTCCCTGTCCTTATCTCAACAATTTTTTAGCTTATTTTCTCTCTGTCCTGTTGATGGAGTAGGATTGATAGAGCTGCTTGTTAAGCACCTGGTAGCCAGTTGAGGTCAACCCATCACACTTTTCTTGTAAATCACCAGTTGGGAAAAAGTCAGTAACTGCTCAGCTAGGGTCAAACTCCTCCCCCAAGAGTGTATCTTGGTCAAACTCCTCCCCCAAGGGTGTATCTTGGTCAAACACATCCATGAATATATTCTATTTGAAACACAACAATGTCGTACTTCGTAAAACCTGATCCCAAGCTAGCTTTGCATATAGAAAATGTTTAAGGTATAGAGATTAAATCTTAGCTACATATAAATGTATAAATGGATTTGTTGGTTTCATGTGTGTGCATGTTTCTAGTTCACTGTTGGTGCTCTCTGTGCAACCAACAGGAACTGAAGAAGAAGCCCGGAGTCAAAGACTTAGAGAAGCATGGGTAAGTATACAGAGGGACAGGAATGAAAAGGAAAGGTGAAAATTTCTGGTGTGTTTTTTCTATGGTGAAAATTTCTTACAACAGTAACTGTTTCAAATATCTCAGGTCCCTGGGAAGTAGGTTCCAAGTGATAACTCTGAAACATGAACTCCCAGAGACCACTCTGACCAGAAGTACTTTCCCTTGAAGAAAGAAGTGGGGTTTTGTCAATTTAAGTGTTGTCACAGTGTAAAAAAAGTATCAAATGTAGTACGAATCACAAATACTCCAAGTAGAAATTATTAAGGTGGCATAAATGCCACATTAATATGTCTTTCTGTTTATTCTTGCCTCTTTAAGGTATATAGTAGCCCTAACTCTGTAGTTCACAGAACATCACTCCTCTGAATTTTGTGTATTTTGTCCTTGAATTCTTCTTCATATATTTGTCATATTTGACAAAGTATCAGAAGCTTCTCATCAGGATCAATTATTTATAAATATGCCTAATATTTTGAAAAACAGTTATGAGGTTCTTGCAGTAAGAAGTACATGAAATAAATAAAATTATATAGTATTATTGGTGAATATTGATTGATTACTTATCAAATGAAAAGTCGACCAACACTTTGGAAAAGGATTGTTTCATTTCAGCTTTCTATATATATGTTCATACCCTATTAATCTAGCATTCAGCACCTAGTTGCTACTGCTATTTCCTTAAAGGTTGTGCAGAATCTGGAAGGTCATGTCAGTGACAGAGTTTTGACTGCCCCCAAGCTGCTGATTATTTTTTAGGTCCTGTTTAATTATCTCTTGTTTTCAAGAAAGTCATGTGTGCCTGCAAATGATGTGTAATGTTTGTTATTTCTGGATGAATGCACTTAATTATCTCTAAAAATCATTTAATCAACAGATGTCTCCTCCTCCTTCCTTTGTGCTAATCATTCTCTATCTTTGTGAGACTTTTTTTTTTTTCTCCTGAGTCCTCGTGTTCCCGTTTCTTCTTAGCTCTAAAGGATTTATCCTTCAGGGCAAAGCTCTCTCTCAAAACTAAAAATTGTGTAGCTGCTTAAAGCGCACCAAAAAAGCTTTGCAAACATTCCCTGGTGTACACTTGAATACATCCATGAGATCTGTCCAGACAGCTTAAAAGAAAGAAATAGGAAAAAAAAAGAATCATATAATTTTAGTAATTGCTACAGTGTGTTGTAACAACTAATGCTTCAAAATACCCTATGGAGCTAATAGCACTACACTATGTGCAAGAAATGAAAGTTTTTCAGGGTCGACAAATCAGGAGGTGTGCAAAGGAGAAATTACCCTCACAAGGTTAATACCACAATTAATAGGGGCTATGCTTTCTGGCAAATCTTAATGACCATGTGACTAAAATATTTAGAATGATCCTTCAAACTGGAAATATAAATAAAAAACATTACCTTTGCAAAATGACTTAAGATTTTTTTTATTGAAACATAACGTTTTTTTTAAGTGCTGATACTACAATATTTTAATCTATTGCTATTAAAGTACCTATGAAATGAATATAAGTACTAATGATGAAAAATAGGTGTATATTATTTGCATAGCATGAAACAAAGCTAAGAAAATTCTGTTTTTGTGCTTCAAAGAAGCATAAGCCTCTAACTTGACTGCTTAGGTCATAAGAAACTCCAGAAAATAGTTACCTAACATTGCTTAAAAGGATGCAATTCTCCAGTTTGAAAGAATTCTTTTCATGCTTTTGGCCAAATATAAAGCTGAAAAGAGGATCAGTCTGAAAGACAAAACAATGACACAGTTTTCAAAACTACATTTCTTTTTAGAGTCTGTTGATTCACAGAAATGCCCTATAGGCTTGTTGACATAAAATTCAGTCTCCTAAAGAAATACAGACTTAATATTACAAAGATGCAATTTTTTGACAGGACATCCTAATAAGTGTTTTTCAGCCCTATGATCAATACAACGACTCCACCTTTATTTTTTTTAAACCTGGTATGTCATTTGTCTGTTTCTATAAATCCATCTAACAACATTATGCATTCCTATCAATGAGAACATCAGACAACTTCTTATCTTAATATATGCAGGCTTCTTTTTCCTAGACCCTTCATTCTAGTACATATTATGGGAGGGAATGCTTTTCCATACCTATTTATTTTAGTATTAGTGCTACTTATAACAATATTATTATTGCCTATGGTACCTAAAAATATTTGCTGCAACTCAAGACTTTACATGGCACATATTGAGACAATTGCCAATTCTCTACAGAGCTGGCATTGCAAATACAAGATAGGTGCATATAATATTTGTTACAAGGTAGGTGCTTCATAGGATAAAAAAAAATACAAGCACTTTTACACCATTATAAATTACTCTGTGGACTTAGTCTCCCATCATAGCCAATAAAGAGAAATAGGTACTCTTAGATTGCATACCTGATTTAGAGGTCTGAACCAAATAAAACATAATGCAACATATACATGGCTATTTTCCTTCATTAAGTACAAGAGGATGGCAGGCATATCAGCTCTCACAGAGACTTCTACAGTGTACACATTTTAAGTTACATGAAATAAATCCAGGCCGCAGAAGAATTAAGCTATTCTTAAGGACATTGTGGATGTTTCTACAGCAAAAAAATCTATTGAGGAAAAGGTGAAAATAACATCATTTAGCATTACATGGCTTAAATAGTTTCATATTTTATATCATGTTTTTAGGAAAAAATATCTGTATCATAATCTGTATAGTAAATTCTAACCTGGACTACACTTTATAATTTTGCTAGTACAGGCATTTTGGAGCAAAGTGTCTGAGCTATTAAAACCAGATATCTTGTTGCTTAAACTAATATTATAAAGGGAAATTGCTCAAATTTGTTAATATAAAATATTCCTTTTTGGTATACTATTCTGTACACATGGGTTCTGCTTATATAGCTGTGGTGGCTATGTATTGTTATTATGGTGACAGGCTGTAGAATATTTAAGCCTTTCAGGGAAACAATTGCAGAAATCATAAAGGAAATATAATTTGCATGGGACCCAAGTTCCCTAAACACAGTCCCCCTGTTAAGAGTCAGTTTGAAAGATAGTCTGGTGATAGTTAACCTTAAATACAAATGTTATACCTTAAGGAATAATGGCTACTATCAAAGAATGGATGCAATATATTCATAATGTATTCAAATGTCTGACTGACATGGTAATCTTCAAGACAATAAAACCCTCAAGATTTCAATTATTAACTCTTTGTCTGGTAACAAAAATGCTACCTGAGGCAGAGTTAAGTTAGTCTGTAGTAATAGGACTATTGTACATTTACCTATTGAGACACTGGACAAATTACATGATTATCCAAGTTTTTTATCCTTTTTAAATGGATCCTAGGGAGCTATCACAGCTAGAAAACCCTACTTATTGAAATGCAGAACATCTATCTTTAGATACTAAAGAGTGGGAATTTCAGGATTATTCTTGTCATCACTCGTCAGATTTTCACCAGCTAAATATCCTGTGTACAGCAATCTCATCTATTCTTTTACACAGTCAACAGAGGAATAATATAATTTTTACAGAATGTAGATCATCAGCATAGGAAGAAATGTAGGATCAATAGAGAGGAGAAAATCATCTGCTTGTAGTTAGTCTCCTAACTAAGTAGTACTTTTTGTAGACATCTTAGCAGTTTCTCCCAATGTAAGAAAGGTTTGGGGCCCTCCCCAGCAGCTTTACCTTGAAGCTGATTGAAGATCTTGTTCCTCAGGTATTTGTACTGAAAGTAAGTTCACAAGCACTCTTGAGAAAACATTTCTTTGTCTTTGCTGTCAAGGTTGAAGCACTGACAAGAAGAAATTGGGGAGAAAAATGAGCAAAGAACATATAACTTTAATTTGCTGATGAAAACATGGTTACATAAGAAAGTGGACCCTTCCATCTGGCTGTATTAATTGTTGACTAATTTAACATTTACAAACTGATTCCATAGGATTTAATACAATTGCAGTGGTGACCTAATTATAGATCTGAGAGGGCAACATTCATGCTATATATGCAATAGGATGTTTAGTTCCATGTGCACACACAAAGATGAATGTACATAAAAGTACCAAGGTACACTTGATAAAAATTCCCCTCAAGTTCAGTGAAATACATTTAATGTCTTTGCATTTCTCAATGAATGGAGGTTGAGCCCTTAGGAGTGGGCCCAGGCCACATCATTAACTTTCAGTGATAGTCCTCTAAACTTTGCAAATCTGAGAATTTGATTGTATACCTCTCAGAGGGAGGTGATGGACACAGCCTGACGCTGTCCAGGAGAGCTCAAACAATCTCACTCAGACCACCATTTACAGGGTCTCAAGATGGTAAATTTCTGTTCTGACCAGAATCCTAGTAAGTAACTACTGGAATTTTTCAAAAGTCCAGTAATGATGGTACCATTCCACTTGGGCTACAATTCAGGTAAGTAATCTTCCAATGCTGTCAGGGGATGAGTGATGATTTCCCGTTCCCCTCCTCGGTCAGGCAGGAGAAGTCTCTGGTATGGCACTTCCAGCCCCACTTTAGCCAAGCGAGAGTTCCTGGTACTGTCAAAGTACTCTTCACTGCCCAGCTCATTGCACATAGGCCAATGGCTAATAGGCATTTCTGAAATCATAGAATGGTCCAAAGGATGGGGGCAGCATATGCCCCACCACAGATACACACACGGGGACAGGGACACACACAACGGACAAGGACACAGCCACAGCTGTGACTACACAGATGTCCACAGACATCTCAACAGCCCCCACATTCAGGAGTCACACAGATGACTATGTCTCCTCCTCTTCTTGGGCTGGCACAGGTAGGAGTTCACTAGTGTGGCACACACACCACGTTCCCCAGCTTCTCAAACACACACATTTGTGGTTTCCCCAAGCACTGGCACCATCCCTGCCCCAGTGGCTGGACATTAAAGATGCTGCTGGCTCCTGCAGCTGATGCCAAAGCCCCACTGGCTCCAGGAGCAGACATCAAGGGCCAGAGGTGCTCACAGCCCCAGTTTGAGTCCAGCAGGCTGGCACCAGTTCCCCTCATGCCAGTTTCCCCAGTAGCTGGCAGTGCCCTTGAAGCACTGGCACTTATAGGATAGAGAGTGAGATTATGCAGAGGTCATTAAGAAAGGATGTAATAAAGCAGGACAGACTGCAGAGATCAGGTGCATAGCTCAGCCAGACAGGCACACTGAAGGGCCCTGTTTTGCACCCGATTGCGCCTTTTATAAGTTTTTCTGTCTCTGTTTTTTTTCAGAAGACATTCTGTTTTCAGAGACAGAAAGAAAGAAACAAAATACATAGGGGTTTATGGAAAAGATACAGAGACACTTTAGATTGTAGTGGCATGTCTGCAGTGACAAGACAAGGTAATGGTTTCAAAGCGAAAGCAGGTAGCTTTAGATTGGATATAAGGAAGAAACTTTTTACAATAAGTATGGTGACACACTAGAATATGTTGTCCAGGGAAGTTGTGCATGCCCAGTCACTGACCATATTTAAAGTCAGCTTGAGTGACTTTGAGAAAACTGGTCCAGTGAAAGATGTCCCTGCTTATAGCACAGGAATAGGACTAGATGATCTCTAAAGGGCCCTTCCAGCTTAAAACATTGTGCAATTCTGTGATTCTGTGAGCCTAATATTCCAACTAGAACAGTACTAGGTAAAGAACCATCAAATGCATAATGAGACCTTAGACCAGAAATTTTAAGCAGACTTTTAAAATAATTTATTTAAATTTATCTGAAGATATATGAGCTGTGCAAAATTAATTCTGAAGGTAAAAGCTAGTCTAAACTCTACTTCATGAAACCTTTTATTAATATATTTACTATTAGCAATTGTTACAGTGCTAGGAACATGTTTTTGTTCATCCTTGTTTCCAGCATCCATGAATTTTTGCTACAACTATTAAGATATCGCATTATAACTTTTTATGAAATTTAAGTAATCTCTGAACAGAAGTTTTAGCCTTCCTTTTCTGACACTTTGATCCTCCTAGTGCTGTGGTCTGTTCACATTATGTGAGGACAGTAATTGTGAAAATGTCTTTTTTATGTTCGTTTGCATTCACCTTGGACTTATTTCACAAGGTATAAACTATAACACTTGTTGAAAATTGATGGAGAACTGAGCCCAACTGGTTCCATTTACACCTATGTGATGCAAGTGAATATACCACACAGAGTGCAAGGCAATTGAATTGAACAGCAAATGCTTGTCCAGGTTTCACAGAATGCATAATAAAATATTTTATTCTCTGTTTTCCTGCCTTTCCTAGCTATGCATGTGAAGAGGAACAGAAGAAGGAATTTATGCTGGGTTTTCTGTATTATTAAAGCAAGGAGGAAAAAAAAAAAAGAAATATAATCTCCTGTGCCATTCATATGAGATATCAGTGAAAGTGATGCAGGTCTAATTCTGATTCAAATTATATACTGCCTTGAAAAATTTTGGTCCTCATCCTGAATCTTTTGTGCTCATTTTTGGAACTGATAGCATTATCCTCAGTTGTGCAATAGAAACAATTTGTTCCAGGGTCCTTAGCCAGTAATGTTCCAGAAACAAGACGAACTACAAAGCAATTCTCCCAATACATTTATCAGAACAATGTGATACATGCCCAAGTGCAATAGTAGCAACAAAGCACTGATGATATTTCTAAAGCACGACTTAATTAAGTTGTTGTTCATGCAGTAAACACAGCATCAGATTCCCAGGCCTGTCCTACTGCGTTGAGGGACTTAAGAGTTACATAGCAGACACTGGAAACAAGGACATGCTTCAGGCATAATGAAGAAATCTTGGGGGAAAAAAATCCAAGCAAATGAGGAAACAAAGGGAACCCATGACAGATAATTTAGTAGAAGATATTGGATCAAAAGAAGTTTTTTATTTCTTTTCATGCAAATTAAATTTTTAAGGAAAATTACTGAAATAAAAATTAGGGGAATGAATACTCTACACCAAGACAAATACAGAAACATGAATAAACTAATAAGAATGTGAATAAAAGTGAACTAAGTTACACTAAATCTTTAATTTACACTAAAATAAAATAAAATAAACTTTTCAGTGACAAGTGTTGTTCCTCAGGGACTGATCCATACTGGGACCAGTGTTATTTAATATTTTCACTAATGACATAGAGGGATCAAGTGTATCCTCAGCAAATTTGAAGATGTCACCCAGCTGAGTGGTCCTGTTGACACACCTGAACGATAGGATGCCATCCAGAAGGACCTGGACAAGCTTGAGAAGTGGATGCATGGGGATGCATCTCATGCAGTTTAATAAGACCAAGAACAATGTGCTGCACCTGGGTCAGAGCAGTCCCTGGTATCAACATAGGCTATCAACACAGGAGATGAACAGATGGAGAGCAGCCCTGCCCAGAAGGAATTGGGGGTGCTGCTGGATGAGAGGCTGGACATGACCCAGCCATGTGTACTCACTCAGCCCAGAAAGTCAAACGTGTCCTGGGCTGCATCCAAAGCAGCATGGCCAGCAGGGAGAGGGAGGGGATTCTGCCCCTCTGCTCCCCTCTGGTGAGAGCCCACCTGCAGTGCTGCATCCAGCTCTGGGGTCCCAGCACAGGAAGGACATGGACCTGTGGGAGTGAGTCCAGAGGAGGGACTGACCCTGAGATTAGCTCAGTTAGAGCATGGTGCTGATTGTGTTAAGAGTATGGTCACAGGTTTGATCACTGGTCAGGCTGTTCGCTTAAGAGTGAGACTCGATGATCCTTGTGGGGTCCTTCCAACGCAGAATATTCTGTGATTAGAGGGCTGGAACATGTCTCCTATAAGGGAAGGCTGAAAGAATTAAGATTGTTCAGCCTGAAGAAGAGAAGGGTTCGACATGACCTAATTGTGGCTTCCCAGTACCTGAGGGGATCCTACAAGAAAGATGGAGAGGGAATTTTTACAAGGGCAGGTAGTGATAGGACAAGAAAGAATGTTTTTGAACTGAAAGAAGAAAGGTTTAGATGAGATGTTAGGGAGAGATTTTTTAATCTGAGGGTAGCAAGACACTGGAACAGGTTGGCCAAAGTAGTGGCTGCCTGGGAGTATGCAAGGCCAGATTGGATGGGGCTCTGGTCTAGTTGAAGATATCCCTGATCACTGCCAGGGTTTGGACTAGAAGATCTTTAAAAGCCCTTTCCAGCCCAAAATGTTCTATTTTTAGCGGAAATACTAATGACAATTTTATTTATTGCTCTTATAAGGACTAAGAATGATACATTGGTATTTGCAAGTATTTCTCAGCTTCCAGGCTTACGTGAATATATAAACTGTAGTAGTTCTTTCTGCAACACTTTCAGAAGGTACAGGTATTACTTGCTGTCCCTCAACAGTGATGTTAGGGATTGACAAATTCTGGCTCATGTGATTTAGGTAGAAAACCAAGCATAGGTATGCCTGCAAATGCTTCATTTCATAACTAGGGATGCTGTGGATGAATGACCTCTCTCTTCATCTGAAGTAAATAAGAATCAAAATAGCTGGCTTTAGAAAGAAAATTATTATTATTATTATT
>VZSE01002630.1:12053-23994 GCA_013398275.1 Promerops cafer | reverse complement strand
CCATCCCCGTGTCCCCGTGTCCCGCGTCCCCGCGGCGCGGCTCTGAGCGCTGCTCTGTCCCGCAGATGCGGAGCGCGGCGGGGACATCGCGCTGTACTCGGGGCTGGCGGCGGCGGTGCTGGCGGTGGCCGTGCTGGCGCTGGGGGTGACCCTGTACCGGCGCAGTCAGAGTGAGTACGGCGTGGATGTCATTGATTCCTCTGCACTCACGGGAGGCTTCCAGACTTTTAATTTTAAAACAGTCAGACAAGGTTAGTGCGGCGCTTTCCTCTCCTTCTCTGCGGAGCTCCCGCTGCTCAGGCACGCCTGGCTTTGGGGAGGGGGGTTTGGGGCAGCCAGGGACCCCGGAACCGGCTCTGCTCTGTCCCACAAACACAGAATCCTCCTTGGCCACACTCCAGATGCCTTAGAAATGCTCTCCCCAGCTCCTACACTGGGAAAAGCTCAAATTAAAGCAAAGCAACCAAATTAGAGCAAGCCCGGGCAGCACAGCTGCAGTGGCTCCTGTTCTCAGTTACAGAGCTGTCCTTCACTCCAATAAAAGGGATTATTCTCTTACTGATAATCTGAGACCCCCAGCTGGAAGTGTTTTGTAACCTGCTGTAACACAGACGCTGAGGGAAATAAATGTGTGTAAGACTGGACCCCTAAAGCTCCAGAAAAAACCACCAGTGCCATGAAATATGGACAAAACCTTTACTAAAAGCAGCACTCGGGTTTTCAGGAATGTTATTCCCTTTGAACAGGAAGGTGGGGAGGGAGAGAAGCGGGGATGAAAGCAGAATGTTTATTGATTCTGTGCTGCCGTCCTACCTCAGACCTGCCTGATTGTGGGTGGGTGGGAGCGTGGGCAGGGTGTGAAAGTGTCCCCATGTCTCTGTTCTCTCTTCAGAAAAGGGAAATATGTTGCAGAATTTGTTTGGGGGGGTTTGTGGTGTTGTTTTTACAGTTTCTTTATTTCCTGGAGACGTTCCTCACCAAGCATGACTTGCAAGAAATGGGGAAAAGGGCTTGGCAGACAAGGACGTTTGAAGGAGGTTCATTCATCCATTTCTAAATCCAAACCTTTAATTAGGGCTGTGTAAATCTCAATGACTGTCTCAAACAAGAACGTTTTCCTTTGTGGTTCTGTTTAAATCTTGTTTTGAGTCTGGGGAATTGTTTGCTTGGCTTAATGCTTAAAACCTTTCATTCTGGATGCTCTGAAAAAAACCCAACTAAACAACCAAAGAAAAACACCCTACCACAAAACCAAACAGCCAGAGGATTCAGGCCCTAAATCCATCCAGTCCTCATTTTTTCAGAGTGTTTTCTGAGGTAAAACACCTCAAAATGAGTAACTGTGGTGTCTTCCCCTGTATCACTCTTGTCCCAGTTCCCTTTCAGCCCAGTTTCCCTCAGGCACGACGTTGTGGGTTTGTGTAAAAGGTCTGCAGGAAGATGTTGTCACCCAGAGGGGTTTAATGTAAGGAAAGAAAACAAGAGAGGAGAAAGGGCAAACACACAAACGTGAATCCAAAACAAAGGAGGCTCCTCCCTGGATTCCTGGAGCTGCCTGAGGTGTGGCAAACATGAAGTGTCAGATCTTTGCACCAGTTCCTCTGTTCTCCAGCGTGGCCTGGTGTGATTTTGGGCTCTGAGAGCTCGGGGAGGGTCCCAGAGGGGATGGGGGAGTGATGCCTTGAGCAGCTGAACCAGAGGCTAGACGGATTTAAGAGGAATAAAGTGGAGATTTATTGAAGTGCCTTCAAAGGCCACACCCTGCTCTGCCCGGGTGGCTCCAGGATGGAAGCCAAAGAGGGCTTGATCACGAGATCTCACATTTCTGTAAGTTTTAGTCTATTTGCATATAGGGATTAACTGTCTAATTAATAGTTTTAAATTATCAAGTTTCATTCCCCTTGCTTGCTTGCTTGCCCGCCCCCTTTTTTCACCTTGTTTATGCTTTGGGCTTGAGGTTTGAAGAGATTGTCCTTGAGTCCCCTGCTAGAATAGGATTGCTTTGTCTTCACCACCCCGTGAAGAGATCCCAATACCACTCCCTATAAAGCTAAAAGCTGCACACCAAAGCAGAGCAGAAAAAGGTGTCAGGAGGGCTTGGCAAGGGTTTGCTGAGGTGTCCCCTGCATCCGGCCCAGCCCTGCTCCTGTCCCCACAGGTAACTCCCTGCTGCTGAACTCGTCCCTGCAGCCCGAGCTGACGGTCAGCAGGACCTACAGCGGCCCCATCTGCCTGCAGGACCCCCTGGACAAGGAGCTGATGACCGAGTCGTCCCTGTTCAACCCCCTGGCCGACATCAAGGTCAAGGTGCACAGCTCCTTCATGGTGTCCCTGGGCGTCACCGAGCGGGCCGAGTACCCCGGCAAGGCCCACCCCGGCACCTTCCCCCACGGCAGCCCCCGGCCCTTCGGGACAGCCCAGGCCAGGAACAAGGCCACCTTCATCCAGAACCTGGCCTCCATCTCCAGCAGCAGCGAGCTGAGGAGCACGGCCCTCTTCGGGCACCTGGGGGGCCGCCTGGTGGTCCCAAACACAGGTGGGTGGCTCCTTCCTCATACAAGCACGTAAAGGAATTTGAGATTAGGCTGCCTGATGTAGTGTTTTGTAACTAAATTTTTAAAAAATGCCAGGAAAGAACAAGTAGGGGCCCCGTTAATGCAAATTTTGGGAAGTAGGGCACGTTGCCCACACAGGACACGAGTGATCAGAGAGAAGCCTGGGCTGAGGACTGAAGAGGCATTATGCCTGTTTGAACTGTTTTAAATTACTGCCTCTCTTGATGTCTTCAGCATGAAAGTCACATTAATCAAAGCTGTGCCTTGCTTGGATCCTGCTCCAAAGGAGAGGCTCCCCAGGAAGGGTCGATACTGGATCAGCATCTTACATAAGATGCTGCTGCATCTTCCAGCAGCAGCTCCGGCCCCACTCCCCTGCCCGGGGGCAGAGGGACAGCAGCCAGGCCTGGGGACAGCCCCACCAGGCTCCTGCCCCCTCCTGCCTGTCTGCTTTCCCCTTTCTTGGGGCAAAAAGCTCCCCAGATTGCCACAGCGGGGCCCTTCCCGTCAGCCCCGCGCCAGGCTGGGCGCTGGGATGCTCCCTCTGCTTTGTGCCTGGAGTTTTGTGGCCTCAGGGCTTTGTGGGACGTGTTCCAGACCTGCAGGGTTGCCTGTGGAATGAGCTGAGCAGCAGATCAGAGCCCAGCAGAGGCTGGCAGGGTCACAGCCCTGCAGTTGTACCCCGGGGCTGTGTTTGCATCACCCCAAATCCCAGTCCTTACCTTTTTTTTGGGCATTTTCTCTCCCCAAAAGGCAGCACAAAAAGCCAGATGCCCTATTGCCAGCTAGAGGTTATCACCCTTCAACTCCAGTGATATTTATTCACTTCAAATTCAGCTCTGTTTTCGTTTGAGAGGTGCCTCCAGGATTATCTGCTGCTCTCTGGTTGAACTGGATGATTTAGAGCTTTATCCTTCATGTCCCACAAAACGGGTGCTTTAAAGGTTACCATAAAAAACGTGGTTTGTGTTTAGAGAGGATTGATAACAGTGACAATCCAGGCATGCACAACCTGTGCAATGTTTTCATCTCTCCACAGGCTGCTTTTGTGCTGAGGAAGGAACATTGCAGAGGCACTAAGTTAAGGCATGAATTCAGAATTCCCTCACAGTGTATATTTAGCTACTTTATGTAATGATAGTCCCATCAATTAGATTATTAAAATATGTATTTGGTCCACTTGCAATTTATGTAATTCTTGCTGCCTTTATGTAAGATCCAAGCAGTTGTAAATTCCAGTGTGATGGAGTCAGTGCCTCGCCGAGGCTCCGCTTCGTGTGTCAGATGCAAAGCCAAAGACATTCCCCCTCTCCTGAGAGGGAGATAAAGCAGTTTAATCCCAGAGTTACCCAGGGGAAAGCTCCCCTGTTGACTTCTGATCCACTCAGGTGCTGTAAAAGGAGAATGGGATCGCTGGGATGTGTGGGAACAAAGGGGTGATCACCCTGCAGGTGCTGTCTCCATGGGGAGATTCCCTGGGATCCCACAATGATCAGGTTTGATTTCAAACAGGAAAGAGCTGTCAAGAGGCTTTTTGGGAAATAAGATGTCTTTTCCTCGAATGGAAAAGTAACAGCTTCATTTCCTTTAATAATTTATGTTCCTTTCATCTGATGACGTTGCCATGAGAAGCAGGAGCTCAGAGGAACATTCCCTTAGGGCTGCTCCCTCGGGTGTCCCTGACATCCCTGCCCTTCCCAGGGGTCAGTCCTGCCCTTGCTCTTTTCCAGGGGTCAGTCTGTTGATTCCACACGGGGCTATTCCTGAGGAGAGTTCCTGGGAAATCTACCTGGCCATCACCCAGAAGGAGTCCAGGTGAGAGATGCAGGACCATGGATCTGCCTCCCTGAACCACCCCTGGTCCCCACTGCTGGGGTGACCACCCTGCTGTGACCCTGCAAGGGACACAAAAATGGCCCTGGAGTGCTGCTCCTGTGAAAGCCATGGAATTCCTGTGCCTGCTGCTCCCTTCTCCTCTCCCTGCTCAGGAGGAGCTCAGCAGCTGCACCTCAGGCTCTGGGGGTGCTTTGATTTTTTTTTAGCCTGAGAATCCTACAGGCACTTGGAAGCACCAAGGCTTCAGCAGAATTTATTATTGTGACACTTGAGAAAGGAATAAAAAGAAATTGGCCCTTTTTTTGTTACCCTGTTGTGTCTTTTCTTCCTCCCCTGTGGTCTCCCTCTCACCAACACTTGGACACACAGATGAGGGGAGGCTTGGAAGGTTCCAGCCTCTCCTTAGCAGGAGTGGTGCTTTTAAAGTGCATTTTCTGAGCACCCACAGCTGCAGCTCCACGTCAGGGTGTCAGCACGGGCACTGGAATGGAGTAGCCAAGTCAGCTCGGGCTTTTCCCCTTTCTATATCCTGCTTTTATTCTTGTATCTTCTCGTTTTTATCTTGGTTCAGGTCCTTTCCCTAATTTTCATCTTGGTCGAGGTTCCTCCTCTCATTTCTTTGTCTTGGAAGCACCATTTGCTTTCATTTGAAGAGGGAACTGCATGCCCAGCCATTCAGAAGCCAATTATGGGGATCACACCACCCAAATGAATTAAAATAGCAACAAAACCAGCAGGACAAGAGGTTTCAATTGCTGGTTCAGTGTCCAAGGGATTCTCCTCCACTCTGGCGCTGCTCCTGCCCAGGGATTTATTCCAAGAGATACAGAAAACACGTGGATGTGGGGGTGGGTTCAATTTGTTGGAGTGGGAGAGAAGAGGAGCAGATTACACATCTCTGGAAGTCAGCAGGCAGAGGATGCAGCCATTAATTCAGCCCAGGTGAATCCCTGGGGCTCCGTGGGATCTCCCCTGCCTGTCCCACAGCCACAGCCACGGCTCCGCTCGGCCCAGTCCTAAATCCAAGCACAGCCCTGTCCTGAGTCTCTAAAAGTCACTGAGCTCCTTCCTCCTGCAGAATACAAATGGGTTTTCAAAGCAGGGAGATCACACTCAATCTGGAAAAATTTATGAGCCTGTGTTTTTTAAACCATAATTTGTTTTATCTTGGCTCCTGTGAAAATATTGTTGATGGCAGCGTTTGAAGGCAGAGCACGGTGGGGACGGGACCAGCTGGTGCTCGAAGCGGGGCTGGCTGGCACAGGGCAATTTCAGTGCTGGATTTGGGTTAAACAAATTGAAATGTA
Source organism: Promerops cafer (assembly GCA_013398275.1). Taxonomy (NCBI): domain Eukaryota; kingdom Metazoa; phylum Chordata; class Aves; order Passeriformes; family Nectariniidae; genus Promerops; species Promerops cafer. Next base: position 18,296 of record VZSE01002630.1, on the reverse strand, counting down.
TTTTAAATACCACAGTCCTAAACTGACCGGCCGCTGATTGGAGTTAGATGGGGTCTAATGGGTTTGTTTCATCTCCAGCTGCTGCTTCCACGTGAAACGAGCAGAAATGAGCAGATGAGGGAGGTGCTTGGATTTGAACTGAAATATTTGCAGTGAATTCTCACTCCTGACAGCCACTCTTGTCTTTGCTGCCCCAAGCCTGGAGCCGGAGGGCCCCGAGGTGCTGCTGGGGCCCGAGGTGAGCTGCGGGCCCCCCGAGCTGGCCGTGAGCACCCCGTGTGCCCTGACCATCCCACACTGCGCCCACGCCGACCCCCAGCACTGGAGCATCCACCTCAAAAGGAGGACGCAGCAGGGCAAGTGGGAGGTAAGCCCAGAGCCAGCCCGTGCCCACCCTGGAAATGGAATTCACCCCTGGTCCTGCAGGGATTCTGGCAGGGGTAGACACAGAGAGACATCCGAGAGGAACAATTACAGAGAAAAGAGTTTGCATTTGGTGAGGGAGCAGCAGAATTGGTTTCAGGTGTTTTACCAAGATGTGCAAAAGTTTCTGGCTACAAAGCCCACCCATGGATCCCATGGCTGCAGCCTGTCCTTCTGTCCTGCCCCTCTCTGAGCCCCTGCCTGGTTTTTGCTCTGCTTTCAGCCATTCCCAGGCCCATTTTCCTAATTCAGAGTTACTCTGTCCTTGGGCAGCTCCAGCAGTGCTGGCCTCAAACAGCCTGGGGCACTGAGGAGAGGGACACAGGGACACGGGGACACGGGGACACGGGGACACAGGGACACAGGGACACGGGGACACAGGGACACAGGGACACGGGGACACGGGGACACGGGGACACAGGGACACGGGGACACGGGGACACAGGGACACAGGGACACAGGGACACGGGGACACGGGGACACAGGGACACAGGGCAGGACTGAGCAGCAGAGGCAGAGCAGAGGGAGTTTCTGAGGAAGGGAAATGTGGCTGTAATGGGTGTTCTGGAAGGAAGTCAAACCCCAGCCATTGTTCAAGGTTTGCTTATTGACTTTAACCTTCAAGGTAATTTTTTAACTTGACATTGGGGGGAAAAATTAGCCAGAAAGTCAAGAGCACTTGAAAAAAGCTGCTAAAATTGCTTAGGCATCATCATTATTATTGTATGTACACAGCGAGCTCTGCACAGGGCATGGCCATAAATCCTCCTGCTGACTCAGGGCTAAATTGGGAATATTTACTCAGGGAAGCAGTCCCCCTTCTCCCCTTCCCCTGGCTCTCAGCAACACTCTGCATTCCAGTTGAATAAAAATAAAGAATTAATGCCATGACTCCTATTGTCGAGGCCTATTGATTCCACTTCGCTTTATTCTTTTTAAACCTGAATTTCATTTTGCAGGAAGTGATGTCTGTGGAAGAGGAAACTACTTCTTGCTACTGCCTGTTGGATCCTTATGCCTGTCACATTCTCTTAAACAGCTTTGGAACTTATGCCCTAATTGGGGAACCCATCTCAGACTGCGCCGTTCGACAGCTGAAAGTCGCCGTTTTTGGCTGCCTGTCTTGCAATTCTCTGGATTACAATCTGAGGGTTTATTGTGTGGATAACACCCCTTGTGCATTCCAGGTAAATGGCTTCACTTTGCTCCTCTGGGCTTTGTTTCTTTTCCCATAAAATGCTGACATCTTTTTACTCCCTGGCCGTCTCCAGCCTTAACCCAATGAGAATACTGGATTTTTTTAAGCACTGCTGCACCATTAGAATAACTCCCCTAAATTCCCTGCAGTTGTGGATTTACACTGAAAGCTTTAGGGCAGCCAAACTCTCTTGTTTGCTCTCTCATTTTTTGCCACATTCTCAGCTACCCAAACTCACCCAGCCCTGGTTTACAAAAATTCAATTATCCTGCAGTTGAGATGAGAATGATTTTCCTGCACCGTGTTCCAGGACAAGACAATGACATTCTCTGGCTTTTGGTAACCTCAGGAGCTTTAACAAAATGCTGTTCTTTGGGGAACTGAAATGCAAACAGTTGTGAGATGAATTTTTCCTTCCTTTTGCTGTCGCACAGGAGTGGAAACACGGCTCTGACTGAAGCACACGCTGCTGTCTCTGTGCTTCCAATAAAAGCCAAGGCACCAAAAGGATTGTTAGAGGCTCACAATGGCTTTGTAATTATCCTCTTTATAACACTTAGACAATTAGTGGGTACCGGTGTCTTCCTGATGAGTCTGGAGGAAATGATCAGAAGAATAATTACCAGTTCTCTGCGTTCCCAGGAGGGAGAGCAGGGTGTTTGTAGACAGTGAGCCACCCGTGCGTTCATGGAGAGATGCAGCCCTGAAAAGCAAGTCAGTATCAGTGGGGAACACGGGGAATTCCAGAGGATTTGGGATAAAATATCAGAGTTGGGGTTGCCAGGTTGTGTTTGACAGTTAATCCTGCGAGGTGCAGCTTTATGTAAGAGACAAAATTCCCTTGGCTTTGACTTTTTCCCTGGGTGAAAACTCTGCTTGCTGCTCCAGCAGCTGCCTGGGGCCTTTGTGAAGTTCTGGGTGTGCTGGGAAACTCCTGGCTCTCAAAATGGAAGAGACCCAGGTGCTTTGTGTTTTGCCCAGATGCTGCTGCTGTGGGAGGAGTCCCACGCCCGTCTCTGAGAACATTCAAAAACATCCAACATACCCAAGGAATTCTGAGAATAGCTAAGAAATATTCTGCTCCCTTTGTGGCTGGAAACCAAAAACTGAAGTCTCCCAATTTCTTCCTCCATATGAACCCAACCACCAGGGGTTAAACCAGCCTAAATGCCTGTGAAAACTGGTTTATAATAGAAATAATGAGTGCAGTTTCAGGGAGCTCGAGCACTGAATTTTCAGGAGGTCACAATGATCCCAGGAGCTCCTCTAATGACAACTTTGGTCCTCACAAGCCCTAAACCCCTTCAATGGACACAGATTTGATATAATTTATGTGGCTTAAGAAAGGTAATTTGGAAGCACTGCTTGCCTGCTGATTTTTAAAGACTTCTGCAACCTTTCCTTCCTCACTGGTGTTTTTACTGCAGCAGCACAGGAATAAACATTGCTTAAGTACCAGCAGGGGTGATTTTTTTTTTGCCATGATGTTTTAAATTCACCGAATTACATAAAAATTTCCCTTGGAACAGAGCTCAGGAGGGCTGTAGTGCAAACCCCTGCCCAGAGTCTGCCCTTCACACTGCTCAGGGTCTTGTCCAGTGATTCTGAAAGTGCCCCAGAGGTGGGAAATGGACGTGAATGGTTTCACCTGGAGTGTTTGAGGGCTCTGAAAAGCCCTGAGAGAAGCTCCTCAGCAAAGCTGCTCTGGAGTCCAGCTGTGCTGGGCTGCACTGGGGGTGTTGGAGAGGGGAGACAGCCAAAAATTCAGTGTCCAACCACCTTCATCTGTCCAGAAATGGGGCTGGCAGTGCCCAAACCCAGCCTTCTGGGAAATAGAAATATCAACCCCCCCAGCTGCCCACGAGGGAAACTCCCCTGTGCATTCAGCACTGGGGGGGACCCTGGGGCGCCCCCACAGAGAGGGATTTTCATTGGATTTGGGGTTTGTTCCTAACACTGAAAAGATTCTCTCCTCCTCCCTTGCAGGAAGTGGTTTCAGATGAAAGACTCCAAGGGGGGCAATTGCTGGAGGAACCCAAAGTTTTGCATTTTAAAGGCAACACCTGCAGCCTCCAGATCTCAGTGCTGGACATCCCTCCCTTCCTGTGGAGAATCAAACCCTTCACTGCCTGTCAGGTACCTGGCATCTCACCTGGGGGGCTGAACCCACGTGAACCAAGGGTCCTTTTATTTAAAAACCTTTAAACCTCCCCAGCATCTAACAAAAACATGTTGCCTTTTGATTCTGACAAACACAGATTTCGTTTATACCAGAATGCTGTAAATTTGTCATTTTACAGAAATGCTTGTGCTTTCCCTCGTTTCAGTTGCCTCCAACAGAAGGCAAATATTCCTGCTCAAACTTAAGCACTCCTCAAGATGTTTCTAATATCTGTCATTCCAGTTTTGATATGACTATGGAAATATGGCTAAAAATTGACATTTAAATGTAACCATGAGTTCAAATCACAGCACACAGAGAGCAAGCATTAGAACTGAAGAGCAGCAAATTGTTTTTTTCTCTTCTCCATTCATTAAAGAGGCTGTTGAAAACCGAAAAGGAAAAATCAAAACAAAAGAAGAATTTCCAAGGATTTTGATGACTGGAGATCCTAAGGAATGTGCTGGCACATGGAGTGGGCTGGTTTTAAAATACAGCACTCAATTAGAATGTACAATCTCCCTTCTCCCAGAAGCAGAGACACAGTTATGCATCCTCCAGGATTTTGGCAAAAACCCTGTTTTAAATGTGTTGCCACGTTCCCCAAAACAAGAGGATAATGGGCTCTGAAAGTTATAAACACAGACCCAGAGCCAGAGCAAGCCTCTCCTCATTAACAACGTGGGGATTATTTGGGCTACAACTTGGGAAATGAAATAAATGAATCCTTTTCAGCTTCTTAGGGAGAAGAGCTTTCTGGTGTTTTGTTTGTTCTTCTCACTCACCTGTATTTTAAAAGCCAAATCAAGGGTTAGGATGTCCCAGTTCTCCAGCAGAGACCTGCCAGTGTGTGCCCAAAAGAAAATCAAATCAGAGGAGTTGCTTCTTAATGCAACAAATTCACTTCTGCCCTCAGCAGGTTATAAGCTCCATACTTTGATTAATCCATTGTCTCCTAATCCCTTGTCCAAACATGAAGAATAAATGTCTGTGACAGACTGGAATTCAACCTCCAAGTGCCACTTAGAGCCTGATCAGAGCAGGGACTCAGGGCTGGAAAAAAGCCTGTGCAAAGCCTCTGCTGCCAGAATGGGCTGACCCAGGGCTGCCCTGACCCAAAGGAATATTTACATTTTATAACTGAGTGTAACTGGCATGGCTTGGACAGCTCAGAAACACAATCACTGCTCCTAAGAGGAACTGCAGAGCCTCCCCTGGCTCTGTGCTTCCCTCGCAGTGAAAAGTCTGGTGACAGCTCTGGTTTGGTTCCAGCCTCTTTATAGAGAAAAGAATCTATTTTTTGCACGTGGAGTTTCTTCCAGTGTTCCCTGGGTTCCTCTCCTACGTCCCACCCTGTGAGAGCAGCTGCTTGTGCTGCCTGGCAGGAACAACTGAACGCAGCCTGTTCCAGGAATGTCTCTGGTCCACCACCAGAACCTCCCTGGGCAGTGTGGGGAGGGAAGATTTATGGAAATGATGTCTCACACAAGCAGCCATCCTGCTCCAAGGCCAAGCAGATGAATAAATCACGCTGAGGAGCTGCTGGGAGGCAGCTGATGGCAGGTGGCACCAGGATTCCTGCAGACTCTGCTCAGAGCCTGCGTTTGTCCTGGCCTGGCAGCAGCAGCTGCCCAGGGCTTGGCTCCCTTCCCGCCGGGGATCCCGGGGAGCTCTGGGTGGTGCAGGCAGAGCAGGGACGGGCATGGCACGAGCTGGGCAGGCACCTCTGGGTGCTCCAAGCTGCTGCTTGCCTCCCATCCTGCATCTCCTGGAGGATGCAGCTCTGCCTGGGGCCATGAGATGATTTACAGCCCCTCTGTCTGCAAGGAGCTTAATTATAAATGCAGAATGGAGCTGAAAGCATCTCTGGAATACTCCAACCACTCGTTGTTCCAGCACTCCTTGCTGCTCTGCATTGTTTCACACAGCTCCTTGCAGATGAGTGATTCTTCCACTCCGAGTGAAAGCAGAGATGATCACCCTGGAAAAAATCTAATTACAGCTGCTCCACTTCTGTTTGCTAATGTTTCCTTTATCACTGGGAGCATCTTACTACTGCTGCTGCTCCCAGCTCGGGGTCCAGGGACAGGCAGGGGGCTGGGGACAGGCTGGGGCTGGGGACAGGCAGGGGGCTGGGGACAGGAGGGCAGGGCCAGGGCAGGTCTCGGTGGGCAGTTCCTTTGGGATGGAGAAGGGAAGGCTGGCAGGGCCAGGGCAGGTCTCAGTGGGCAGTTCCTTTCCTTGGATTCTGGTTCCAAGGCGATTCCAAGGAGACACAGAGAGGAATCCTGACCCTGGCAAGGGGGAGGAAGTGAAGTGCATATTTTTTCAGTTTGAAGTGCCTTTAAGGATCTTTTTTAAGAGTCTCCCATTGTTCCCCTGGATGAACCCTGAGCTCTTGCTCACTGCAACACCTCAGTGCTCATCAGTGGGATCCTCATTTTTTGGCTTTGTGCTGCCT
>VZSE01002630.1:0-11599 GCA_013398275.1 Promerops cafer | reverse complement strand
TGGGTTGGGTTGGGTTGGGTTGGGTTGGATTGGAAGGACCTTAAAGCCCATCCAGTGCCACCCCTGCCATGGGCAGGGCCACCTTCCACCATCCCAGGTTGCTCCAAGCCCCTTGGAGCCTCCCAGGGAAGGGGCACCACCTCTCTGCGCAGCAGTTCCCGCCCCGTTTTTGTCCTTTCCTCGTGTAGTTTTTGCTCAAAGCTGGAAGCAGTCTTTAAAGCCTTGCAGATCCCATTTCCAGCAGAAATCAAGGCACAGAGACTCTACAGCACTGACAATAATTTATCAATCATTTAATAATTTATTGTTTGGGTTGGTGGTTGCAGTTGTCTAGCCAGAAGCTCTTGCAGAGCGCTGGGGGTTGGGGACAGGGGTACAAACTGTGTCTCGTGGGGACTGGGCCCTGCTCATGGCTAAAAGAAATCAGACCTAGCTCTGAGCAGGGTGCTGATCTGTCCCACAGCCATGAGAACTTCAGCAGATGCATTTTTTTAGATTATTGACCATCTTTGTTGATTAATCCAGATTAATTAGAGCTCTGCACCCATAAATGCTCTGAGCAGGGAGTGCAGCAGCTGGACAAGAGCAGCACCAACATCATCCTGTGCAAAAACTCCTCAGAACTGGCCAAGTGTTTCCTGCTCCTTTATTGTTATTTCATAAAACCCCTCTGTCACTTTCCCTGTGTCTCAGCCCCTTGTTCTCCCTCTCTGCTGCGTTTTTAAGGGCCCTGTCTGTACAAAAGTCCCCAGAGCATGTTCCAGTTCTGCTTCAAGCAGATTTGCTGCTCTGGAAGGCTTTCTCATGCCTATCTCCAGCAGTGATTGAAGAGGGAGGATAATTTGACTGCAAAATAAATCTGTAAGTGACAACTCCCCCCCCGGAGCTGCTGCGGGCGTGACGGTCCCCGCAGCGCCCGGGTCGCTGTGCTTATCTCACTCGTGCAGGGCAGGAGCATCTCCTGCTCTGCATCTTGAGCAGAGCCCAGGGCGGAGCTGCAGCGCCCAGCGCCGAGCCTGGCTGGCCCTGGGGACGTGTCACAAATGTTGGATGGAGGCTGCACCATCACTGCTGGTTAATATTGATGCTGTGTCACTCTGGGATGAGTAATGCACTGAAATTTGACTCTGTTATGCAAGACCGGTGTGAGTCCATGGGAAAAGAGGGGCCAGATCCACAAAGGACCTGGATTCCAGAGAGGCTGGGAGAGCTGAGGTGCTTATGGAATTCAGGAATTAAAAGAACCCAAAGAAAGCGAGAAACAAACACAAATTTGTGTGTCCGTGTTTCGGGTTCAAGCAATTAAAGATTTAATTGCTTAAAAACCAGCACTGCTCTGTAACACAAAAATAACCAAAAAAGAAAACTCGTGGAAGGAAAAAAACACCATTTTAAAGGTTTTTATGCACAAATCCTTGTGCCGTTCTAGGTGTTCTTTCACAAATCACAAAAGCACCTCTTAGCTGAGTCATTTTCTGTTGTCAATTCAAGCGACAGGAGGAACGTGAGGTCTGATCCTCCCTTTCCCTGCTTTGCTTTCCCCTTCCCTGCAGGCTGAGAGAGAAAACATCACCTTCTTTGGCCACGAGGACAGCGCCTTCCCCGCCCAGCTGGGCCCCAAGGCGTTCAAGATCCCGCGCTCCATCCGCCAGCGCATCTGCGCCACCTTCGACGCGCCCGGCGCCAAGGGCAAGGACTGGCAGATGCTGGCCCAGAAGAACAGCATCAGCAGGTGATGGCAGCGCCCTGGGCACGGGGCTCTGGCACCTGCAACGGGCAGTACGGGCGCCTCGGGGGCTGCTCGTTTGGCGGCGGCGGCAGGGCCGTGCGCGTATTGCGGTTACAGATTCCTGTGTTCTGTGGGGTGCGGTTGGACACGGGCACAACGCACACTCTCATGTTCTCGTGGCAAAAGAGAGTGTTTATTCTCAAAGCCCGCTCCGGGCAGCTCGTTGGTGTAAACTTTTATGTCTTCCAGGTCCTAGACTAGGGACTGCTGCAGCTTAGGAAAGGTGTGATTGCTGAAGCCCCTGCCAGTCAGCCCAGGGCTGGTTAGCTCAGTCCAAGCCAGCCCGTACTGAGCTGTGTGTGGGGAATGAAGGGCTCTCGGGGCTGAGCAGGGCTCACTCCTCATTCCAGCTGCCAAGAGCTGTCAGCTCCTCATGCTGGGCTGGACGTTCTCCTGGCCACCCTCACGAGTCCTTTTGTCCATCATGGAAACGGTTGTTCAAAGCTGCACATTCCCCCACACAAATCCCTTTGGCTCTCATGGGTGCATTTCCTATTTCAAAATGAATCCTGCAGATTTTATTTTTTTTAAAGGAAAGACATCTTTAAAAGAGACAGTCATGCTCTACTGTTAGGAGTAATAATATTATGATTATTAAAACTGAAAGATGCTGTAAAAACCAATTTACTTCTTACTTTGCTTTTTCTGCTTGGCTAAATTAAATTGGCGGAGGCAGCTTCCTCACAAAAATATTTTCTGATTGTCACAAACTCTATAAATGTGTTCCCGGAAGAGCAGAGGAATACTTAGATCAAGCAAAGTAACTTTCCATTGGCTTCTTGCTTTGTGTGGGAACCTCAATGAACCACATCTGAGCCAAAGGAAAAGCAGTTTTGGATAAACACTTTGTTTTACCAAATCCTGTGCAAATCACCCCTGCAGGGTCCTAAAAACAGCACATTAACAAACTAGAAAATCACAGATAAAAGGTGCTGTGTCTTTGCATAACCACAAGCATCAATTGCTGTAAATTCCTCTCTCCTGCTGTATTTCCTGGTGATGCTTCCCAGAAGGGATTTGTTGGCCCATCCTAGGGGCAGCACTGCTGGGCCTGGGCACACCTGGGGCTCGTGGTCACTGTCCTGGTGCTGGGCTGGGCAGGTGCCACGTGAGGAACCATCACCCCAGCTCCAGCTCATCCCCCCAGCTCTCCTGGAGGGTTTTTATTTTCCAAACACATGGATCATGCTGGGCACAGGGCACTGCTGCAGCCCAGGCTGCTCCTCATCCCCTTCTCCCTCTCTTCCCTGCAGGAATCTCTCCTTCTTCCTCATCCCCTTCTCCCTCCCTTCCCTGCAGGAATCTCTCCTTCATCCTCATCCCCTTCTCCCTCTCTTCCCTGCAGGAATCTCTCCTTCATCCTCATCCCCTTTTCCCTCTCTTCCCTGCAGGAATCTCTCCTTCTTCCTCCCTTCCCTGCAGGAATCTCTCCTTCTTCCTCATCCCCTTCTCCCTCCCTTCCCTGCAGGAATCTCTCCTTCATCCTCATCCCCTTCTCCCTCCCTTCCCTGCAGGAATCTCTCCTTCTTCGCCACGCAGAGCAGCCCCTCCGCCGTCATCCTGGACCTGTGGGAGGCGCGGCACCAGCACGACGGGGACCTGGACTCGCTGGCCTGTGCCCTGGAGGAGATTGGAAGGACACACTCCAAGCTCCCCGACGTGGCAGAGCCCGAGCTGGAGGAGCCCGAGTTCCCCCACGGCAGGAACGGGCTTTAGCCCCTCTGTCCCGCCGGGACGCGCGGCCAGCGCGGCGGGAGGGTCTGTGCCCCGTGGGGGTGGAACTCACCCACACCAGCGGCAGCGGGAGGAGCAGAAGCAGCCCTGCTAAAAACCCTCTGGCGATGAGGAAAACGAGCTTCTCCCTGTCCTCCTCCACTTAAAGTCCATCTTTTGGTGCCCCGGGCAACCCTGCACTTGTGTCAGTCGCGGGGCAGGAAGGAGAGAGACACAGAGCCATAAGAGGTAAATGTTATTGTGTATTTAGGAACAGTCACGTTCATGTATTGCCTAGTGAAAATCAACAAATAATGTTGGATATTTCGAGCCGCTGGAGGTTAGTCCTGGTTAAAAGGTTTCTCACTTCGAGAGTGGTTTAAAAACCCATCACGTTGTCACTTTATGTCTGCTACAGGAAAACTGAAAATTTGGCCTTATCCTGTTCAGATGTTTGAGGAATTAGAAGATCTCATAATTATTTCATATCATGTGTATTCCAAATAATTTGTTTTAAAAATTCAGCCCCTTAATGAATGTACATTTGCTGCAGAGCTTTGCTGCCTGCTCTGTTACCAAAATTCCAGAACAAGCCCCTTCTTCTCTGAGACTGGGGGGTGTGCACACGCAAGAGGAATTTTCTAATTTTCTACGTCTGCAAACTTTCTTAGTCAAAAACTGTCTTTGGGGGTGGATTTAAATAACCAAATAACACACGGGAAGTTTCCGGCCCTATTTTAGCAAGTTGAGACATTTATTTTTATTACTTCATGCTCTGTGGCTGAGCTGAAGGTGAAGGCAACCAGCACAGCTTCATTTTGGTTTGGTTTCAGATTGAAACCACAAACCCCACAGGGCACTGCCAACACTGGCCTTGATTTCGTTGCACAATTTGGGAATTTCACAGGATCCAGAGCTGGCTGTGTTACCTTGCTTTGGTTACAAATTGCATTTACCCCCAAAATCAGAATCTAACCGGAGAATTCGCCTCGTTTTTTATCCATTCCATACAAATATGATTTATTACTTCAACCAAACCCAGAAGAGCTGTCACTGTGAGCGAGGGCCTGGTGGAGCTGGCACTGAGCCAAATTTCACCATTATTTTGACCATTCTTTTCACTCACATCCTTCACCACAGCCGAGGAGCTCCTCAGTCCATGTGGCTGCCAGGGCACGGTCAGGAGAAACAGGAACAGAAATGAGGCTTTGGGAGCTTTGTGGAAATGCAGGAAACCCAAAGCAAGGATTTGGGGGCTCTTTTAGCCTCGTGTTTGGCTGAGAGCAGCACGACAGCCCCCAGGGCAGGTCCAGTCTGGAACTACTCCTTCACCCAGGACTGCAGCGTGAAAATCTGAACAACAACAGCAACAGCAACAGCCAAAACAACTCTGTCCTTGCTCCTGCTGCTCTGAAATCACCAATGGCACTGCCTGCCCAGCTCAGGACTAGGCTGAGACTTGGAGATCCTGAGACGTGGAAATCTGAGACCTGTGCAAACATTTCCTGCAGCTCAGCATCTCCTGCAGCCTGGCAGGAGGCTCCTCGTGCAGGGGCAGCGCCGCGGCTGCCAGCAGGTTTAGGGGCAGACAGAAATACCGGCGGCAAGCTGTCACTGCTTTTAGCAGCACATGCTCCTCGCTGGGCTGGAATTACATCTCCAGTGACTGCCAGTCCTCCTCCTCAGAAACCTGTTCCTCGCTGGGCAAAATGTCAGGCATCAGAAAAAAACAAAATAAGGAATGGCATGCAGGGAACAAGCGGCAGCGTCTGCGAGCTGCCGTTGTCGGGGAAACCAGCCCCAGTGTGTCCCCAGCAGGGAGTTTGTTCTCAGCGCCTCAGAGCAGCTCTGCTTCTGGAGCAGGCTGGGTTGGTGTCCCCCAGCACAGCCCCGGTGCTGCAGGGGATTCCCGGGAGCTGCACGCTCCTGCTCTGCCTGCCAGCCCCGCGGAGCTCCCCCGACATGCCGGGGCCAGAGCAGCTCTGTGGGCTCAGCCCCCCAGCCTCTCCTCAGGGAACTCCGGGGTTCTGTCCAGCCCCGGGGGCTCTGCAGGACACCCAGCCCAGAGGGACCCCAGCCCTGCACCAGAATCCCAGTTCCAGCCACAACCCCATGAAGTTCATGTCCTGAAAGGGAGGAAATGCCCAAAGTGGACAATTCCAGAACGAAACTGTTCCCCCGTGGCAGGGCTCCGTTGGATGTTGCCCTTTAGGTTTTGTTCCCTGGTTTTCCTTCCCTTTGGCTAAAGCAGTTCTTTGTTGCTGATCTCACTCTCTGAGAACCTGAACCAACAACTCTGGAGTTTTCCTTCCTATTCCTGACTGTTTTGATGCTCTTGTGTTCTTCAAATGAACCAGAAGTGCCCCAAATATTTATTTCCTTTCTCCCTTTCTCTGAAAAAGACCTTTTGGAAATCCGTGCACATACTCGTATGATTTGACCCAAAACACAGATGTGGAGGAGCACCTGGAAAAGGATTAGAGGCCAGAAATTAAAAATTCGTTCCTTTCTTCTGTTGTATAAATTGTGATAATTGAAAAACAATTTTCCGGAACTAGAAAGTAAAAAAAAGAGAAATGTGATTTTCCCCCCTGTAGATTCCACGTGGCTGCCCTGGCTCTGCTCAGGGGAAAGAGCCATTCTGATTTTACATCACCAAAGAATCTGCTTTAATAGATTTTCATTTCCTGAGCACTTTGCCCAGGTATTTCTGTGCCATGAGTCATTGCAGACTAATGGCTGCATTTTAAAAATGACTCCCAGCTCCGCCAGCACCATAAAGCTCATTTCCATTTCGTACCGCCCTGCACTCCCACAGAAATTTTATTGGGATTTTTGTAATAGATGAAAAGATACCAACACAATTCTCTTAAAATCCAGGGAACTGCTTTTGTCATTGTTTTTATCTCTGGCTACAGCTGCTCTCCCCCTCTCCGGCCTGGGCCCTGCTGGCTTTCAGAGAATCTTATTCAGCATAAATCACCAAAAAGGGATCTTGCAGGGTGCAGGATTTTCACATCACACTGCAAGTCCATTCTTCTTTTCCACCTGCAAGGCAGTGCTGTGTGAGTTTTAAAGCACTCAATAACTGATCAATTCCAGTTTTCCACAAAAGGAAGACACAGCTCAGGTCCACGGTGAGTTAAACCAGGGAGGGACTGGGCTGGGCTTCTGGTCACCACCTGAAACTTCTTTTTTCAGGCTGTTTCTGCCTGTAAAACACAGATTGCAGCAAAGAGCTGGTAATTAACTGAGTGGAAAACAGGAAATGAGATTTGACGTCCTTGACAACCATGGATGGTCTCCAGGGTTACCTCTCTGGCCTTTCCTTGGCTGGTTCCCTCAGGGAGTTCTCACCTGTGCCACAGCAGGAGAGGTGAGCATCCCTCACCCAGGGCCTGTCCATGCTACCCCTGCTGGGGAACCTTCTCCAGGGGTTCTTCACTCCTGGGATGGGCTTTGGTGAAAGTCCTCCCTGGACGCTGCTCCTGCTCCAGCAGAGGCTGGGGGGTTTCAGTGCCAGCACATGGAACACAAATCTGCCCTTCCTTGGACAAATCCTGGTGGTCTGGTTGAAATTATTTACAGGATTCCTGAGCAAATGCAGTGACTGAAGCCACCCAGTTCCTGTACCACCAGTGCCACCCCGGGTGCTGGTGACTGTGACCCATCCCCAGGAGCCACAGCCTTGCCTGTCCTCATTGCCAAAACCAGCAGGAAGGGCAGCAAAAGCCCCGTTCCCAGCCCAGACAGAAATAAATGCATCCCTCTGGGGCTGAAGGTGGTGGTGGCCGTGGGGCAGGAGGCAGAGCCACTGCTCTGCTCCTGCCTGGGGTCAAGGAGAACCCATCCATGTCCGTGTCCGTGTCCATGTCCGTGCCCATGTCCATGTCCGTGTCCGTGCCCGTGTCCGTGTCCGTGCCCGTGTCCGTGTCCGTGTCCATGTCCGTGTCCGTGTCCGTGTCCGTGTCCGTGTCCGTGCCCGTGCCTGTGTCCTGTCCAAACGCAGGCCATGGCGGGACCGTGCCACGCTGCTTTCTGTGTTCGGGGTGAGGAGTGCAGGTTCTGCCGCTGTTACTGCCTGTGCCAGGGGAGGCGTGTGCTTCCCAGGCTGTGCAGAAGCTGCCTTAGCTGAGCTCTGGGGTGTGCTGGGCCAGGCAGTGCCAGCACTCGTGGGCAGCGTCCCCTCCGTGTGCCACGGGGTGCCCAGAGCTGGAGTCACTGTGTCCCGCAGCGAGGGTCGAGCTGTGCCCGGGCTGGTGTGTGCCCCCAGGGCCGTGGCTGTGCCCACAGAGCTGTGGCTGTGCCCCCAGGGCCGTGGCTGTGCCAGCAGGGCCGTGGCTGTGCCCCAGGGCCATGGTTGTACCCTCAGAGCTGTGTCTGTGCCCTCAGGGCCGTGGCTGTGCCCATGTGGCTGTGTTGTGGCCACTCCCTTGGCGAGCCCTCTGTGCAGAGCATTGCCATGTCACCGCTGCCACCCTGTCACTGCTGCCACCCTGCCACCCTGCCGCCCTGTCACCCTGCCACCCTGCCACCCTGCCACCCTGCCACCCTGCCACCCTGTCACCCTGTCACCCTGCCACCACTGCCACCACTGCCACCCTGCCACCCTGCCACCACTGCCACCCTGTCACCCTGTCAGTGCACACAGCCCCAGTGCCCAGCCCCGGGAGCTGTGCAGCGCTCGGTGAAGTTCAGGGTGCCCTGCACCGAGCCTGGCACGGCGGGAGGGGCAGCTCTGGGGTTTCCTCCCAAACCCTCCCAGGACGGAGCAGCCCTTGGGCCTGGCAGAGTGGAGCATCCCCCCCTGCCATTCCCCACGCTGGAACTGGGAATTCTGACCCACGGTCGGGACATCTCCTCGAGCAATTCCTTCAGGCGTGCCCCGCTCGGGCCCTGGAGGGGAGGGAGGGATGTTTTTAGGTGAAGCTGTTGGTTTCTGCATCCTTTCCCCTCTGAACCTAAAGGCCAGCCCCACTGCTGGGCCCCAGGGCTGCCCGGGTGCCTCACGCGGCTGCACGGGGCACACCCAGACCCCAAACCTGCAGATACAGGTTTGGGAACTGCAGACTGGCATCACCTCAGCTGCGACTCCTCCCACGTCCCAGTCAAATTCCTCCCGCTGTGACCCTGACCCCAGCCCATAAATGGCCGCAGAAGAGATAAGTGTGCACCTTCTGTTGGCTTGGATAAGGTAAAATGTGATGCTGCTCAGTCTGGTGAGACTCTGAGCAGTGTCACACGAGAGAGAACAAAATTCCCATTGCATTTTCGACTTCCTAAACTTTGGAGCAGCTCTTAGGTGAAAACGGGAGGAGGAACTTCAACCCAATCCAACACAAAATAGAAATAATTCCTAAAAAGAGGAAAAAAACAAACCCACAAGTATTCCCCTAGAGAGACCTCTTTTCTCTTCTGCTCCTTCATTTTTGCAGTGAATTGGTTGTGAAAAGGTCGGTTCTTGGCTGCTCTGCCTGAGCATCCCTCCCTGCCCCGGGCTCGGCGTGTTTGGGGTGAAGGAGGGCAGAACCCTGAACCCTTTCTTTAGGATGAAGCTGAAGGAGTGGGCAAGGGAGACAGAACATGGAATCAAAAGCATGGCCTTGGCTTCATACCACACTTTCTGTGCCTTGTTCTATCAATGTAAATTCTGAATGTTGTACAGTGAAAATTCTTGGGAAAGACTCCTTGGAAAAGGCTGCACTGGCTTCTTTTTTCAGCACATGTACATATATAAATATATATACATATATATATATATTTGGTAATGCCAACCAGCTGTGTTCTATTGTCCTGCAGAAGTCAAAGTGGACACTTTGGATGTTTTCTGTAGAGTTTCAGACCTGTATGGCCCCGGCCTTTGGACAGAGATGTACAGATGGGAATGATGGATATCAGCTATTTATGAATAAAGAGTCTTTTACTGACCCCTGACCCTGCTGTCCTTTCCCTGCTGGGCCAGGCACTGGGAATGGTGGGCTACACGGAGGTTTGGGGGTGGCTTTTTGGTTTTAATCATTCATTTCATTATTTCCCATCCCAAAAGCAGTGATGAACCCCAAAACCCTTCCTGTGCCACCCCAGAGACTGAAGGAGGGACAAAGCCCCGGCTCTCACCCTGAGTAATAAAATGTGTCATTAATCCAGGCAGAGCAGAGGTGTCATAAATCGGGATAACCCTACAACGTTTTACTGCCTGCTCTGGAGCTCTTGCCAGCCAATTCACCCAACAGCATCTCCTGGAAGGGCCCCCTGCAGCACAAAGAGCTCTGGCGCTAAGAGCAGCTGTGAAACCCTCCCTGACTGATGGTGTGTGCAGGGGAGCCCTGGCTGTTATCCTAAGGAGGTCCTGGCACTGTGGTTTCAGGAACAGCCACTTCAAAATTCTGCTGCACCAAGAGGCTGCTGGGGGAAGGTCCTGGTTTGGGTTCCAGCCCTTCTGAAAGCACAAAAAACCCAAGGTGACATTTCCAGCACAAGGGCAGCCCCAAACCCCACCGATTCTTAAGCCTTTTGGGAATTATTAACATTATCCTTATATAAAAAGGACTTATATAAAGGACATGTATCCTTATACAAAAAGGACTCAATTTTCAAACAACTCTGGAAGATTGAATTTAACAAAGTATCAATTAAAATTTGTCTACTTCAAGCCTAAATACACCAGCAATAATTGAACTGACACCTCTTAAATGAGACTTTGAGCACCGAATTAGAAAGTTTTGCTTTTTTGCCCCTTTTTTTCCCCTCTTCTGCTCCTGAGATATTGGTTGTATTCTATTTATTTATTATTTTATTTATTTTATTCCGATATTTTCCACCACTTCAAGGCTATTTTCCCTTATTTTGGTTTTTGGTTTTGGTTTTTTTTTCCTCTTCTTTCCCCTTAATTCACTAAACACCAACAGACTGAAGCTTTAACTCACGGTCAGTGCCCAAAGTCCTACAGAGAGCTTTGTTAGAAAAACACACAGATAAATCACAGGCTCTTAAAAATGCACTCAGAACCAGCTTTAAAGCAGGTCCTTCAAAGAGCTGGCTTCCAAAATCCCGAGTTTTGTCTGGGATCTCACAGACCGGGCTGTGCTCGGAGCTCCCCATCACCTGCTCCAAGGGTGATTTTCCTACAGAATTCGGGAGAAGGGCGCTAAAGAGCAGCCACTGAAATCAGGGAGAGAGCTGCGAAATTCTCATGATGGCAAGAAAGGAGCCCCGGCTTTGTGGGAGTGTGAAAAAAATCAAATATTGGCATTTCGTGCCCTGCAGGGAGGGCACCAGGACAGTCCCGGGGCACAGAGGCCCCCAGGCAGGGCCAGGCTGTGCCCACAGCCCACCCCGGGGCCCGGGGGTGCGGGGTGCCAGCATCCCCCTCCCGCAGGGGTGAGCAGCTCATTAAATCTTCCAGCAAGGTGATTTTATTACCGGCTGCCAGGGCCGAGATTTACTGCCCCATTCCCCACCTGCCCTCTCCCTCCCGCTTATTCCTTTGTATTTGTTAATGGCCTTTCCTCTTGTTATATAATCCTGTCAGGAGTGTAAAAATGTCTCTCAGGACTGGTCAGGGGTGTAAATCTCCCGGCCCGTGGCGCTGACAGCGCTGAGTGTCGGTGGCAGGAGCCCTGGCCTGTCCCCCAGTAATTGTCACCACATGATAGGAAAGTGTAAGATTTAATAAGGTCATAAAGCAGAATGGCATGAGCCGCGCTGATGGGGATTTTTTTCATTAACATTCAGAAGATCTGGATTCGGTGGGACAATAAATTACAGCAGCTGAGCAGAAATGACCCCTTTGATTATTCAAGGCTTTCCAGGAACGCGGGGAGGGGCAGCAGGGCCGGGACAAAATTCCCACAGAAAAAAAAAAATCCCTGTGTGCCCTCAGAGCTCTGCTCACCAAGCTGAGTTCAGCTCCAGAGCCACGCTCTGGACGGGGGAGAGGAGAGGCTTTGCAGCTGATTTAGCTTTGAGTGGAGTAAAATCAAATATTCCCATCAAACCTCGTGTGTGTCGGTGGCAAAGAGCTCCGTGCTGATGGCAAGTTCCAATGCAGAGCCCTAAATCAACAGCAGTGAAGTAAAATATTAAAAAAACTAATAA
>VZSE01002627.1:56309-119039 GCA_013398275.1 Promerops cafer | reverse complement strand
GCCCCGACAGCCGCCTGCAGCCGGCCGAGTCCGTGCCGGACGGCGGCCCCGGGGAACAGCCTGAATCCTCGGCGGCCCTGCAACTCGTAAGCACCGTCGGGGCGCGGGCGGGGGGGCCGTGGCCGCTGCCATTTTGCGGTGCGGCAGGGCCGGGCCGGGCCGGCCGCGCTGCCTCCCTCGCCCCGGCACCCCGGAGGATGGGAGCCATCTTACCGAGTGAGGGGACCATGCCGGGGCCGGCGCGGGCTGTCACCGCGCTCACCGCGCACCTGTGTCCCGGCGCGGCCGCCCGCGCTCCCCCCACCGCTTTTTCTCCCGTCAGGAATAAGAGGCATCGTCCTTCTGCCCAGCAACTCGCTGCGGAGTTCGGTGGAGTTTTTTCCCCGTTGTAAAGGGTTTTTTTGAGCGCGGTGCAGATGAGAAGGGCAGGAGGGAGCGTTCTCATCTCCTGCCGCTCCGGCTGAACGCTGTCAGAGGCTCTTTGTCTGGCCAGGCCTGAGGTTCTCGAGCTCTGAGACCTTGGCAGTGGCCGGGGAGAGGCCGTGTCATGGCCTGACAGACCTCACGGGCAGCAAACCTTGCCTCTTATTCAGGCTGACTTTTTTTCCTTTAATTTCTCTCTACACTCACAAATTCCTTTAATTCTAATATAATTAATAAGAAGCAGAACTGATGGAACTGTAGGAGTTCTGAAAGGAGACAGATGCATTTAGTCATATTTTATGTAATTTGCTTTTGAATCCAAGTATAAGAGATATTTCTCAGTGTAACCTTTTATTTGCAGCCATATATGTATATTTCCTGCAGTTTTCGGTTGTTTCTTTTTTTTTTTGTGTGTACTTCTTCAATATGTTTTTTGACCTCAAGGTTCCCTGCTGGAGGATACTCTGGGCTTTAAGTATTGATGCAGGGTTTGAAGATCAGCTCCTTTGACAGGACTAATACCGAAACCATCTTGCTCTCTAATTTTAGTAGAGCCGCTGGTGCCGGACAGAGCATGCTGGTGCGTGCAGTGCTTGGGAGGCAGGATTGTGTTCCTTTGGGAATACTCAGTGTTCCTGCTGTGTGCTCTGGGAGGTGGGGAGCCCTTGTCACAGAGTGCCCGTGGAAGGGGCGATTTCAGGAAGATGCTGACAGCAGCTTAATTTGTTTGTGGAAAAGTTCAGGCTTGTAGATACTCTTCAGCGTTCCTTGGGAAGAATCCCTCGGTCTCTGGTGGTGAGAGGCTGCTGTGGGTCTGAGATTTGTGCATCTCTTCAGCTTTGTTTTGCAGAGGAAAGCGGGGATCTCTCGCAGACATGTGCTCGGTGATGCAGTTGTGGGAGGGTCTCACTTTGTAAACAGAAGCTCGCAGAGGTACTTTCACAACAGTTGCCTTTACAACGTGCTCCACAGAACTGCAGCTGGTACGGTGACAAAACCGTCCTAGTGACGGAGCCTGTTATTTGAATATGCAACGAGGGTTGACTTTTCAGTAAAACTGCCTTACCTGTGTGCTGTAGTTAGCCTTGCTGGGTTGTTCTGGTTACTTGAAAGCACAGCTGCATTCCTAAAAAAAAAAAAAAAAAAGGCAAAGAAGGAAACCATTTTTTTAAGCAGCCTGGGGTGCTGCTTTCCCTAAGTCTTGCATTCTTTCTTCAGTAAGTAAATGCATGTTGTCTGAGTGGTCCTTCATTTTAGCCCCACTGCTTTTGGAATGGGAAAAGACGGATTTTCCTCTGTGCCAAGTTACCACTGAGACAATTCAAATCTTTGAATGGTTGAACATGACAGAGTAGCTAGAAATGACCAGGTTTGCTCTTCAGGTCATATATTCATTCAGGCATTTAATTCCCGTCTCATCTGTGTTGGGTAACTGGAATAAACTTTTTTTTTTTGAGAATCTGCTAAAACCTAAAACAAAAGGCCAAAGAAAGCATCATGAATCCCTGGGAGTTCTGCACAGCTGTTTGTCGTAGCTGGGCTACTCTTACAGGTATCAGCTTTATATATACTGCTTGTTGGTGGGGCTCCTCCACCTTCCAGCAAGATTCTCAGAGCTTTTATTTTTGAAGCTTATGGCTGTGAGTGTGCCACTGCTGCTCAAACTTCCTGTTTTGCCAAGAGGGAAGTCTGTGTGTGTATCTCAGATGTCCGTGTCTGCCCTTGCAAGATTTGAATTTTTTGATAGATGCTTGCTTTGAAAAGGCAGATTTCTGAAATGTCAAGAGTGCTTGCAGCAGAAGGGCCAGAATTTGGTTTAGTCTTAAGTGAGATGCAAAGTCCAGCATTTAAGTAATGCCTCTGGGCGGGAGGGGTGGTGGCAGGTATTGTTTTGCATGGGGATTTGTTAATAGCCCTAGCACCTGCTGCTCTCAAGCATTGCCCCAAACCTGAGGTTGCTCAGGTACCATTCAGTTGTAAAGAGAGATGTGCATATTCTGAACTAAAACTATTTTAAGTGCCACCTTAATCTTCCCTTATGGATGTCTGAAGTTCCCAGCAGGTCCTGACAGATTTTGTGTTGTGGAGAAGGAAATGGTAGCATCAGTTCTTGGGTCTTGTTCTCCAGAGGTGGTGATACAGTGACTGCTGGCAGCTGCTGGCTTGCTGCCTTGTGCACATGTTGGGCTATGGCCATTTAAATTTAAATGGGTGGTTGTTCTTGAATATCTCTGTTCTTTACCATCCTGAGTTAGTCTGTAGTGCTCTCCTGGCATTTCCAAGTTGCAGAGGCCCTGGACTGTAACGTCAAGTTGGAGGGAGAAGTGAGTGCAGACTCCAGTGCTGGGGAGGGTGAGTACAGCCACAGAAGGTCGGAGTGCCATAGATATTGCTTGAATTTAGTGCTGAGGAATTGGAACAGGTGGACTTGTTTCTTGCAGAACTCTTATGTGGAAATTTTGCTCTTCTAATGTAACTTTTGATGCCTTAATACTTCAGTTTGTTGGCGTGTTGGTTTTTAGTTAATATGCGCAAAGTATGTTTGAGTCATTTGATTTGCAGAGTTGAGCGTTCGAGGAAGCAGACAGTTGTTGGATTCAGGTGCATCTGGGCCACTCCTGCTGTGTATACATTCTGCATTCACAAGCTGTTTTCTGCATGGGACCCTGATGGTTTCAGACTTCAGGATGTGCAGAGGCTTGCATGAGGCTCAATGTTGCTTTTCATTATTATTTCCTTATTGTCCATTCCCACGATGCAGGAGCGTGATGTTTGGGTAATGACAGTGAGGAAGTCAGGTACAGGGAAATTTAGAGCCAGATGTTTTATCCCTAAGAATGGCTGCTCCCAGGGGCTGGGTGTGAAGAATGAGTGAGGCATATGTGCAAGGCTCCTGGAAGATTTTTGCTTTAGCAGAATCACACTGTTTGCACTGTGTTAGAAGTACTGAAGGCCAGCAGGGTCCTCTCTAGAATTAATCCATTATGAACTTGAGTTTTTTTCTGATCTGCAGCTGTGGGAAGGTACTCTCATTATAAAGCGTTGGTGTTGCTTGTGTGAGGGTTACTCTGGTGCTTGGTCTGTTAACTGACATGTCTGGTGCCATTTCTCTCTCTGCTAAAAATAAAATGAAGGAACTAAAGCCACGTGATCCTTGCTACTCCTGTAAACATTTCTGAAAGAATCTCCTACTACAGACTGTTTATCCGAGGTGTAACTAACTACTAATAACATTATATTCCTGAGATACAGTAGATATGGCAGTGATTTGTTTTAGCAGGGAACATAAATTCCCTTGGTCAATCTCCTGGTGAGGAGATGAATTCTGTTTGGCTGTCAGTGGTTCCTGCAAGCATCATCTACCACTCTGTGCATCTGGAGAGAACGGGGTCTTTGTGTGCTACTGTCCCCATGCCTCTGATCTTGCACACATCCCCCTTTGCTACTAGGATTTACACTGTTTGGAAGATGGTATTATTTCACAGAAAAGAGCGCGTAGCTGGATCTTGCCTTGCTGTGCAGCATGATGGTACCCACCAGGCCTTGTACTGAAGGGCATTCCTGTTTCAAATAGCTCTAAACTTACCTATAAAGGACTTCAGCTGTGGTGAGTGTCCAGTAGAATGGGAGTTTCCACAGTGAGGGCCCTGTCCTTGCCTGTGTTACTGCTTGACCATAAATTTTTCAGGTCCTTAATGACTTCATGCTTTCCCGGTGTGATGATGCTGCATTGCTACTTGGTCATGGTGGAGGTGTGAGTGGGTGGGTGTTAGGAGCTGTCATAGCAGGAGCCACTGTGTGTGAGGGTTTTGAACAGTCTGTAGGATCCAGAGCTCTCCTGCAGAGCAGGTTGGATCCTGGAAGCATTTTATCATAGCATTTGGCTGAGACTGCCCTTCCTCTCCTTGTTTCATTGTATTTGTTCTCTGTTTGCTGATTGGGTGTGAAATATCTGTTTGTGTACATTGTGTTACAGGAAATGACTTAGTTTCTCTAGAAAGTACCTGGTGTGCCATGTGAAATTTGAATGACTGATGCCTTTGCGGTTCATGTCCTGAAGCTGAACCTGTCTGTTTGCAAATAGCAAAACCAGAGGTATTTTCTTTCAGATTGGACAGTTTTGAAAGTGATGTTTTACTGGATATAATGACAGAAACCTCTGTGTAATTTCTACTTTCTAAATTTAATACTTAGTTTTAAAACTTGAGCAGGAAAGAAGTTGTTCAAGCAATGTCCTGGTTAATATACTGTTTGCAGTTGTAAGTTTGGCAATAGTAGCAATTAAATTGGCTTTTGCAGGTGTTTTTTTGGGCTGGATGCTGCCTCTCAGGCTCTGCTGGCTCTGCTAAATGACTATACATGCTGGTGATTTATTTTGGAAGAGTGTATCTCCCACAACTTGAACCTTTTTTCCTAACGAGTCTAAGATTTTTGAGGGTACAGTGATTCAAATTTTACTGCTACAACTTCTTC
Organism: Promerops cafer; assembly: GCA_013398275.1. Classification (NCBI taxonomy): domain Eukaryota; kingdom Metazoa; phylum Chordata; class Aves; order Passeriformes; family Nectariniidae; genus Promerops; species Promerops cafer. The sequence goes on along the minus strand of VZSE01002627.1, from coordinate 114,143 downwards.
TCAAGCCTTGATGAAATCAATGACAATGGCTCAGTTTGATGCTATAGCAGTAACCTTTGACTTCAGAGCAGCATATTCTGTATGAAGTCATGGATCTGTTCATTGCCTCCTGCAACCTAGCAGCTTCTTGTACCTTATTACACCCTTGTTCCCAGAAGTGAGGTTAAATTGTGTGATGTGCAACAATTATTAAGTGTTTTATTTTTTTTAATTTCCCCAAGTTAACTGAACAAATCTGTAGCTCACTCAAGAGGTGAACTCTGAATATGGTCAACAAGCTACTTGAACCCCAGGAAAAAGCAGTATTCTCTAAGATATAATTGAGATGGTATTAAAAATATATTTGTAACTGAGAAATTGGTGTTATGGATAATGATCAATTTTCAGTGCAGTTGCTTGGAATATACTTCTGCTTTTCTTGCCTGTGACTGACAGCTTATATATAGTAATTTTGATTGCTCTGGCATTTAGAAAAGCAAAGGGAGTAGAAACATTGGAAAGAAGAAATCAGGCAGGGGGGTTGTCCTAGGAGTTAAAAAACTCAACACTTTAGGTAGGTGAATGCCACTTTTAATACCAGAAAACTATGACCTATGTTTTGTTCTGTATGCACAGAGCCATCTGGTGAAGAATGGTAACACGAGGGAGTTGGGCATGGCTGCAGAGCTGTGGTGCCATGCTGAGGAAAACTGTGAGGTGGAAGGTTTGGAGCCCCACTGGTTCAGTCCTGGGTAGGAGCACAGGCATTGCTTTGGCTGATCTGAGTGGGTGCTCCTGACCCCAGTGCCAAGGAGAGGGGAAGATGCTGCCATGTGTTGGAGCCGGTGCCAGCTGAAGTGCTCTGTTCTTGTTAAATTAGAAATCTGTTTCCAGTGTGACTGCTCACAGTAGCTCTGCAGCAGTGATTAAATGTGTGACAGAGATAAAGATGGCCTGGGTGTGCATCCATCTCTTTTGTGTCCAAAAGCATTGATGAAGCCAGGAGGAATTTTTCAGCAGTGTGTCTTGCCTCTACTGAAGGATGGTAAAGCACTTGTTAAAATTGGCATGCTGACTCTTTGTGGTTATCATTAAGATTTATCTCACACGGTTCTTTGGAAAAATGGCAAAGAGAAGTTGGGAGAAAAGTCACCTTGTGTATCACTTCTTTCAAGGACAGGCTGGTCCTGGCTGGGTGCCTTCATTGCTGTCTCTAGCACAGCTGGAGCAGAAGGGTTGTGCTAAGTTGTCCCAGCTCATTGCCTGGACTGGTTGTAGCCTTGGCAGTGATGGAGCTGCACAGTCCACGGGTGAATGAATGGCTTTTCCAGCAGCCTGCAGCATTCCCTGCTGTCTCTGTGGGGCTGAGGTGCTGCTGGGGTTCTGGGTGAAGAGCAAGGCTGCAGGTGGAAGGGGCACCACATGAGTGGCATTAGGAAAGGGAGTGTTTTGGGAGCACTGTTGGTGGCTGAGTCACAGGGAAGGGGCAGCACATCTCTAGTCCTGGAGGCTTCCCCATGTGTTTTCCCATCCTCCTCCTGCTGGGGTAGGCCACTGTGGTAGGAGGCGTTGGCAAGAAAAGCTTTGAGCGAGTTCTTGATAGGGAACTTGTTCTGTTGGTCACGTGCAGTAATTGGGACAGCTGTGGATGCTGCTGGAGATAGCACATCCCACTGCTGGGCTCTTCAGGAAAAAACAGTTTTATAGTAAAATAATCATACAACAAAATAGCAGAGTAACTTGCTTTAACTTTCAGACACTTGTCAGAAATAATGCACTGGAGACTCCTTTTATATTTTCAGCCATTGACTTTTGCATGTGAGACACCAGAAGTGTTGAGTTGGGTGGAGCAATTCAAGTGTTGCATCCAGGCCAGGGGATGGAATGCCTTTTGGTGTGGTATTCTTTAGGAAAAAGTGAACAGTGAATTTCCTGCACAGTAGTATCTCAGCACACTGGAAACTGCCAGTTTCTTTTTCAGCTCCTGTAGTGCCTGCAGTGCTGAGTGTGCAGTGAGGCTCTCGCCCTCAGCCCTGCTTGAAGCTTCCATGTTCCACTTGTTTTGGAGGAGTGTGTTCATGACTTTCCCTCCCACTGTTGGAAAGATAGAAACCTGCCATTGCCTAACACAAGAAGGGTGAGGAGCAGAGTATCTTTTAATATTTCCTCCCCTTGCCATGATGTTATTTTGTTGCTTGGGTTTTCCCAAGCACCTGTTCAGGCTTCCTACTGTTCTGGCTAATGTGACTGCCCGCAGATTTCTAAATAACAGCAGTAAAACAAGTCAGGTTCCTCTTGATTTTAGTTGGCTGTCCTCTCACAGCATGTTCACAATGTTTAGGAAGCCGGATGCATCACAGAAAGGTTTGGAAGCCTCGTGGAAGCATAAGTTTGTAGTACCTGGTGCCTGAAGCATGAACCTTCTGCGGGTCATGGCTTTGAGTGTGGATATCAAAAAATAAATACGCACAAGATAAATTTATTGCCCTGCTAGTGTTCCAAAATTCTGATTTCAATTTTAGTAGGAATTCAGAAAAAGCAGTTGAAATTTTAAGTGCAAATTCAAACTTAATTTTATATGAATAGAAATTTTGTTTCTTTTGGAAAAATGGTGTCATTGGGTGGGGGGACTTATATGCTGAATGCCACCTCATTTTCAAGAGGTTATAGTTTTGTGTAAGAGGCATCTTTTTATTTGGACTAGCAAAGTGGGATTATCCCTTTCTTTCCTGTGGGTAAAAAAAAACTTCTACAGAAAATGAGATTTGTAAGCCCCCCTTAAATGTTTGTTGCTTTTAAAGAATCCCATGGACTTAAAAAAAACCCAAACAACATCAACAACCAAACCAAAACAAGCAACAAGCCAGTTAATTTAATTTAATTCAACCCAAACTCACACCTTTTAGCTGTTGAGGTTCTAGTACAGTATTTACTCTTTGCACTGTACATGTTGTTCTCTAGTTCTGCTTCATTCTGGTTACAGCTTAAGCTGTAACGAATAGAGCATACATATATAAATTAGAATAGCCAAGTTTCATTTTGCATAGTTTGAATCTGTTTTTCATTTCATGGATTTAGAAACTTCATGTCTGAGAAATGAGCACGGTGTTTATCCAATGTCTTGCTTGTGAGCAATTTGATAATACATAGAGGAGCACAAAAGTAAGGCTGAAAAGGGGACAAATCTGATGACCTGGTTTCAGTTTGTGGTTTTTTTGCTTGTTCTCTGACATAAGAAGATATTTGTGCATAATTGTTCTTTGTCAGAATTTGCAAAGTTTTGGTAATGCCAGCAGTTCCTCGCTCACTGAAACAATTAGTGCTGATTAAAAGAGCCAGATTTAAAGAGAATGTGGTTTATCATTTAAAATATGTGCAGATAAGCAAGTATGAGAGTCTGTCCTCTGCTTCAGGCTCCTGGAAGTGGTCTGAAATCTTCTGTGTTAGTGGATTTCTCTCCACCGGGGATCTGGGTGTGATCATACCCCTTCTCTTCCACTTCTTCCTCCTGCCTCCTTCAAACCTTGCTGTCAGGTGTATTTCTGGTAGTTAGGATTAGGATGCTGAAGTACCAGAGCTTTCTCTTGCACTGCTCTTCCATCCAATCCATAAGGAAAACTATCTCCACTGAGTGAAACAGGGATGCTGTTACCTAGTTATCTTTGGAAACTGAAGCTTTGTGTTCTCTCTTCAGTACATTCTTTATTGAAATTCTGTATGTGGATAGCTCCTGAAATTGATTGAAATGCTTCAGGATGTAGGAATTACTCAAAGTAGTCCAATCTGCTCTCTTGATTTTAACCTTTCAGGGTAGTTCCTATGTACATATGGACCCTGAAAAGCTTCAGTACCCTGGAAAATGGTAATAAAAACTGGCCAAAGACAACAAATATGCACAAGCATGTTGATAACAGAAATTTGGTCTGTATCATAATCTCTGCTGTATTTTTTGCTAGTGGATATTTAATTAGTGAGTATTTAACACTTCTGGATGATAATGGTCCCAGATAAGAGGTAGTGTACTTTTTCAGACATGAATGTAGGTCAGACGCCTGTTTGCTTTTTGCTGCAGTGCTGAAGCTGAAGGAAGACTGGAGCAGCTGGGACGAAGGGCATGTCCCCAGGTCCCCAGCAGCACAGGCTGCCCATGGGCTTCCAGCAGGCTTCTCCAGCTGCTCTGTTTGATTTGAAGCTTGCCATAAAGTGCCAGTGTGATTATTACTCTAGTTTCTTCAGATATGCCATTGCGTGCCGTGGTTTGGGTGGGGGTTTTGTCCATGTGGACTCCACTTGGGCCTACCCCTTTCCCTGTGCAGGGATTGATTCCTGTAAGTTTTGTCACAGCGAGTGTGGGGTCAGCACTGCAGCCTCTGTCTGTAAGGATTAAAGCTCCTGTGCTTGGTAATGGTACTTTGTATGGAGGAAACTTTGGTGATCTCTGTTTGCTTCGTTTCAAATATTTCTTAAGCGATCAAGTACATACCGTTTAATTTTCTCTCCATTTTCTTGGGTTTTTGGGTTTTTTTTCCAACTGATTTGGTTTTGATTTCAGAAAAGCTTCTTTAAAACATGAACTTTTGCTAAGGAGAATTACTATTTCTGGCTTCCATCGCAAGCAGTTACTAATTTTGCTTTGTTGTTGTACTTAGTCTCTTCTCCTTTTTACCTTTCCATGCAGCATTCCAAGCAAAGATTATTTCCCAGTTCCTCTCTTTCCTTCTCTCTGTTCATTTCTCAGTGCACAAGTGTTGGGGCTGAGTGAAGTAATGAAATGAACCACGGATCACTCAGACTTCTTTCCATTCTCCCTTCATTAAGAGCAGTACAGAGGTAGGAGTTGACCTTTTAACTATCTGTCAGCAGCAGTCACTGTATGAGAATTGCATCCACTGCTGCTTCATTTCTATGACCAGAGTTAAGGGATCTGGATCCCCTGGGACAGGAGCTTTATGGACAGAGGGATAATCCTGAGTGCTCAGATTAAAACTGCTCTACTTTGTCTTAAACTCTGCTAACTCAGTGAGGTTGTGCTGTAGCTGGAGGGAAGTTCCATCTCCTGAAGACTCTTGGGGTAGCTTTAGCAATGCTCTTCCAGGCTTGTTCTGGGAATTCAAGTATTCTGGGAATCAAGTATTTTAATAGGGAAAACTTGCCCCAGTTCCTGCCCCTCGTTTGTGAGGGCAGAGGGTGAATAACCTGTTCCACTGAAATGGCAGGAGCTGGGAGTGGCCTGTCCTAGGCACGGGGCACCTGTGACACCAGCTGTGGGGATGGTTGTGTTAGTGGATAACTTCTTTATAGAATCACAGCATGGTTTGGGTTGGAAGGGGCCTTAAAGACAATGTAGCTCCAACGCCCTGCCATGGGCAGGGACACCTTCTGTTAGATGGGATTGCTCAGAGCTCCATCCAGCATGACCTTGAACACTTCCAGGGATCCAGGGGCAGCTACAGCATCTCCGGTCAACCTGTAGCAGGGCCTCACTACCTTCACAGGGAAGAATTTCTTCCTCATATTTAATCTAAACCTACTCAAAGATTTTGGCCTTTCCCCCTTATCCTGTCACTCTTGTCCTTGTAACAAGTCCCTCTGCAGGAGAGTGTTAGGCCCAGGCTATCCAGGCACCTTCAAATGTCATCTTTCCCTCAAGTTCATTTTGGTAGAGTTTTTTTCTGGTAAAAAGCTGTTGATCTTCAGCCAGTTGAGCCGTATCTGGCATTAGTGGCTTGTAGGAATTAGATGGACTTCTTGTCATCTCGTCCTGTTAGGAAAAAATTAATGATCACCAAACTTAAAGGAATAAAAGGTAGTGGTGGGGGCAGGCTGTGGACTGATCCTCAGCAAGCTTCCAGTTCTAACTAATAAGAAGTAGGTATTGGGAACAACTTTATCCTGGGCATAGATGGAATGCAGGGAGAAGCAGGAGAGTTGCTGGCCTGGGAATGAGAAGGTTTGAAGAGAGTACTGGAAGCTTATGGGGCAGAGTTGTTGCTGTTTCTGCCCCTGGCAGTGATGTTTGGGCTGGCTCATTTGTGGGGTGTGACTTACCTGGCAGCTACCAGTGTGGTGAGATCTGCTCAGGAGATATCCCTATCCCATGCTGCTGCTGCAGGGCCCTGGGCAGGTATCTGCTGTACACTCAGAGGAAAAGGTTATTAGTGTCATTGTTTACTCTGTATTGGTTAATTACCCTTTGGATGTGGCCGCCTCCTTCTATTTTCATCCTTGGCTTCGATTCTGTCCAGTTTGTGCCTGAAACAGGCTTGGCAGGATCTTCCTCCATTATTTTTGGGGGGTCAGTGGCTTCTTTCTTGCTTTTCTTCATCGTCCTCACACACAGTCTCTTCTGCTGCCCCAGCTTTTCTGCAAAACATGTTCTGTCCCTAGCTTCATTGAGTAACATTGTTTATAATTAAGTCAGGAATAAACTGTAATAGGGCTTTCTTGGCCAAGTATTTCCACGATGGCTTTCCAAAGCAGGTCTGAATTGGAAGTGTGCAGGGCTACAACAGCTGCAGATCAGTGCTTGATCTCTGGACAGATGTGTCTTTGGGTATATGAAATTGCAAATTTGAAATTGCCTGTAACAGCAGACGTATCTCTGCCCCTTTGTGTGCAGTTCAGTCTCGCTGTGGCTCTGCCAAGGTGGTCACATCCCTGGTCACGCTGTTGGGGCACGTGGGGTGTCTGCAGCTGCGTCTCCAGCTGCACTGGAGAGGCTGGTGCTGCTCTGATTTTTATTCAGAGATGTCCATTGCTGCAGGAAAGGTGCACCCTGTGGCTGTCAGCATTGTCTGTGTTTGTGGGCTTCTGCTTTGTGCCACTTCTTCCCGCAAGATGAATGGATTGAACAACAGCTTCCAGTGACAGAGCCAAGAGAGGTGACTGGATAAGGGTTTTTTTTTCCACTTTTTAATGATGTGGCTATTTCCAAGGGAGGAAGATGGGTGATAGACACTTGAGGACTGACAGTATGTTTACCAAAATAAAAACACTTGGAAATTCAAGCTTTCTTTGCTTGATATGTTTCATTATTTGCTGTATGGTGAGAATTTCAGGAGGGTAAAGGTACTTGGCTTTCTAATAGAAAGCCTCCTTCTCATGAAGCTGAGCACCAACGTTTGGTATTTCACTTAGTGAATTGCAGACTGGTGTGTTTGGTTGGCATAGTACAAATTCAAGAGGTGACTTTGCAGATGGTTTCTGGGTCATCCTACTGCTGAATCTTGGCTTGTGACCCTTTCCACTGTGATCATTTGGGGTCTTTGGTGGAGAGGGTTTGATGAAAAACGTCTGCAAGGTACAGTTGTGTTTTGTCCAAAAATAGCACAGAATGATCTGAAATGCTGCATATCATCTCGAGTTTAGGCTGTAGCTTGTCCCATCAGAACAGCAAATTAATGCCAAACATTTGATTACACAGTAGACAGTACTGACTCCCTTGAGGAGAACATCAAACAGTACAAAACTGTGTTGTTCCTCATCAGTGGCGAAGGCCCTGTCCTTTCCTTCCTCACTAACCAAGGCTTTTACCTGGTTTAATTTCTTCAGTGCATCTCCACAGAAGTTACAACATGGCTCTTACCCAACCTGCAGTGGCTCACAAAATTTCTTCTTATTTAAATACATGAATATTTCCATGCTCTGAAGGTGAACAGTGCTGTGATCAGATGTAGGGGACTACATCTGAAGTTTATTTTTTTAAAAAACTTGGGCTTCCCCTAGCTCACAGAAAAGTCACTGTTACTTCAGGGCTAAATTTTTGGCCATCAGGATTTATCAGCAGTTTAATCTTGGCATAGTAAATGCTAATTTTAATAGGAGTGAAATTTGTTGTATTCTGACATAAGAAATGTATGCTTTGGGGCTATAATTTTTCTATCATGCTGCAGAGTTTAAAGGAAGATGTTTTACCTGGAAAGGACAATAACTGCTGCTTTTGCTCCTCTGCTGTTGGCTTATTCAGTGTTACACGTTTTGAAAGTCCCCAGCAGATTTTTTTTCCCGTGTAAAGAAAAAAATGGTAAGGCATCTCTGGCAGGTTGGTGAGATTTAGGGAGACTAGAGAGGAAGATTATGCAAGACAGTGACCTGCTGCAGTGCATCCTGTCACAAGGCTCTCCCTCAGGACAGGATGCTTCCTTATCTGCCTCTGTGACCCACTGGTGGGGACTTTGTGGTGGGTGATGGTGAGTCCAACACCTGACTGCTAATGCTGGGGAAATGAGAGAGGAAACTGGGCAGGAATAAGAATAGCTGCTGACTTCTTGGAAAGAGATTTAGGCATTGTCTGAATAGTTTCTTGAAAGCCACCTTTTCACTCCGCTGGAGTGTTGGAGGTTGACAAAGAGTTGATTTAAATGCAGACTTGCCTAAGGGCAGGGGTTGTGGGTGTCCTTCAGGTGGATCAATGTGAATGGCTCTGGCAAATCTCCAGTGAGGTTTTACTGCTCCGTGTGCTCAGGTTACAGTTGTCAGTAGGATGCACATCTATTGTATGTGTATGCACAGCATCGGAGATAATCAGCTGGGATATACATGTGCCACTCAAAGCCCAGGCTGGAAATCTGGGTAAAAAAAATTTGAGGCCAAAGTCACATTTACAAGAACTCAAGCGGGGAAACAGACTTAAAAAAGAAGGGGTTTGCATGTGAAAGTGCATCTGCATTTTAAAAGCAGCAGCCAAGGCAACACCTCTGGTTCCTGTGCTCACAGATACAGCTGGAGACACAGAGGCTGCTGCAAGGCAGTGGCAGAGAGAGAGGCTGCAGCCCCCTGCCCGGTGCTGTTCACATTCCCTATTCCTGAACTCCTGCTCAGCAATAAGTTACTGCGTGGCTTTTGATGAGTGAGTGAGAAGAATTTCAATAATGTAGTCTATAACATCATTACGTGCCTCTTTTTCATGCGACAAGGTTTATTCTTTTGTGTTCTCTTTAACCACATGAAGAAGACCCATAAAACTCAATGAGAAACGGAATATAGCTTTTATTAGAGAGGTCTGTTGTGTTTTAGTTGCTGGGATGTTGAACTGGGTATGGCAAGGGACGTGCCTCGAGCAGTGTGGTTAGCAGGATGGAGAAGTGAAGCAGAAAGGTGTGTGTTTGTGCTGTAACAGCTTTAATGAGGAGCATATTGCTTTTACTTACTGGCAGGAGAAATACCTAGAGTGCTTCTTGGAGCTCCTAAAATGCTGAACCCACCTGGGACATGCTGGTGGGTGCTGCTAAACAGGCAGGATACCTCACAGCTGGATACTGGGACCATTGTATCCAGTCAAAACCTATTGTATCTTGCCTTGGCTCAATTATTCCCAACCCCAAGGCTCCTAGATCCTCTCCTTGGCAGAGGTCCTGCTGGTAAAGCACATCCAGCCAGAGAGGGATCTGCTCTCAGCTCTTGGGCAGTGACACACAAATGGCATTAAACAGTCTAGGGTTTGTGTATTGAAAGATTTCAGTGTTCTTGTGGCTACTGCACAGCCCTGAGAAGCTGAGTGGATTTGGGTGACTGTGTCTGCGGAGTTGATACTTGTGAGCAGGTTTTGGAGACAGGCAAGGTCAGTGTGTCTGTCTGTGTCCTGGGGGGGTGTCTGCTGTTATGCTCCCTTTCTGCTCTGTAGTTTTGGGGCAAAGCAACACCAGATCTGCTCATACAAGCTAAACATCAGTATATAAGATTTTTTGTGATTGTACCTTTCTTTAGTTTCAAATATTTTCTAGTGAAGCTTTTTCCTGAGCGCATCTGAGAAGCAGGAAAGTTACTAACTTGAAGATACCAACCTTCCCCCCCCCAACGTTGATAAACACATAATTTGCTGTTCTAATCACATTTCAGTCAGGAAAATTTCACTGTCTCTTACTACTACTTTTTCTGTATGTTGCAACCTTTGAAATGAACAATCTGGTGTTGGTGAAATAATGGGGTCTAGTAGTGACTCCAAATATTTACCTGTTCAAATGTGTGAAGTTTGAGTGCAGTCATTTACCAGAGGTCATGTTACTTACTAAAAAAATAACAAAAACCTTCTCAAATCCTCTTACTGTTTTGTTCTTTCAGAAGAATGGGGAGAACCATTGTGTTCTTTGAAAGTGTAGGAGCCACTAAGTAAAATCAGGACTTGCTTTTTAATGTAAATGTCTCTGCTGTCCCGTGTAATCTGCACGAAGGGGGGGAGGCAAATCTCTTCAAAAGCATCTGGAGCTTTAGTGATTTCTTGTGTTCTGGTTTTTCCCCAAAGATCCAAGCCAAGAAGAAACCTACTCCAGTGAAGTATGAAGTTGGGGATCTTGTTTGGGCCAAGTTCAACAGACGCCCATGGTGGCCATGCACAATTTGTCATGACCCAGTGCTGGACTGTCACTCAAAAATGAAAGGTACTGTATCTCCTCAGACCATAAAGTGGAGGTGTTGTGTATGGCAGGATGCTGCAGTTTTTAATTAATTTTAAAAGCATTTCTGGCCTTTGAAAGATGTGAAGAAATAGATTCTGCCGTGGAAAACAAGACTTGGATCCATAAAGTAGAGCTAAATGAGGGAGGTGGCAGGAAGGAGAAAGGGCTGGGTGTGGTGAAGTGGCACAGATAGCTGTTGGACATTGAGGCTTTTCTTCCCAGACTGTAGGAAGGACAAATAGCTGGGCTAAGATCAGGGCAGTGCAGAAGAAAGAGCAGCCTCTCAAAAAAGTTGTGAAGAGAAAAGGAGATGGATCAGAGAGGTGCAACAGGTGAGGAAGCAGAGCTGGGAAGATTGGAGTGTGTGAGGACACAGAGAGTTGTGGAGAACGGGAGGCTGGAGAGGCTGAGGAGTGGAGTTGTGGGGTAGTGCAGTGTAGCTGCTAAATGCTTGAAGGTGTGATGGGAGCATGTGCATGGAAGTGAATTTTTTGGGTCTTGTTTGGCACAAGAAAGTAAGGGACTGTTGATAGGGAAATACTGGAAAAACCAAGAGATGGAGCCACATATGTGAATGTTTAGGGTATAGTGTGAGTGAGCTGAGTGTGAGGAGGATAGATGGGCAAATGTAACAGAGCTGTGTGTGCTTGACCACAGGAGAGAGCCAGGAAGGGAGAAAGAGAGTCTTAAAAGATGGAGACAGAGATAGGTGAGTGATGGAGAGAACAGAAGGGAAGTGAGGAATTGTTTGCTTTTAGTGTCATACCAGATGCCACAGGGAGGCTGTCACAAACAGAAAGGCTTATTTGTTCCTGGTTTCCCCTTCTGATTCTTTTTGTTCTGTGGGCAACTGGAAACCCCTTGAACTGGTGTCCCCTGCCACTGGCAGCTCTAGACTGGTGAGATTGCCACTCACTACTGTATTTGTCTCCAGGTTTTGTGGCCCTTGGCAGCCTAAGCACAACAAGTGCTGGGCATGAGTGGAGTTCTTTTTGAGTGGCCATCAGCTCAGAGCCACTGCTGTTTCTCTAGAGACACGAAGTAGCTTTTCCTACATGGTGCTCACATCATCCCCAAGCCTGGTTGCTGAAGTCTTCTTTCTTCACCTCTCCCTTCATCCTTTGGGAGGCATTTATCCTGATTCTAGAGAATACTGAATGTGTCTTTTTAAATAGTTTTTTCCAGCTCTCAAAATCCTGTCAGAGATGTTTCCAGAAGATATGCTGATATATATTCTCCCCCCACATCCCTCCTCATGAAGTTTTGGGCAGGATTTGATGTATATAGCTGTCCAGTATTCCCCTCTCAGTCTGTGCATGAGGATTTCTAATAAAGGAATTCTGCAGGGAGGAAAAGCTCTGTCAGCAAGTTCCAGGAAGGCCTGATCTCCAGCCACATGATGGAGTCTCCCATCATTGTTTTATCCGTGTTCCAACCAATGGAGCTCAGGGGAAAATTGTATTTTCCAGCTGTGCCTGTATGTAATCTGCTTGTCCTCCCTTCCCAGTGCCAAGGTGGCAGAGCAGGTGGATCTGAACTCTGGCACTTTAGGGCAGGAAGAGCTGGGCTCTAGGTGCACTGGAGGAAGCAGAGTCCTACTGCCTTGGCTCTCCTGTTGCCAAGGGAACAAGCCCTTCAAAACAAGGCAGGTCGCCTCAACCTCATCACTTGTGCTGAAAGCTCTTCTCCTGGGATTTGAGGAATGGTGTTTAGTTAAATGCAGTTTACCTTTTCTCAGCAAGCTTTTGGCTTGGAAGATTTTTGGAGCTGGAAGGTATAGGCTCAATGGCTTGAGTCCCAGAACTGTGAATGGGGTGGATGAAGCCTGTGATCTTTGCACGTTATTTGATGTTGTTCTGGTCATTGTTTGTCATCCTCTCAGTGGTCTTGGTTAGAATCTCAATTTCAGCATCACTTAAGGCCAGGCTGCCACACTGTGCTGGCACCCTGGAAGAGGCAGCACAAACCAACTGGGCTGGAAGTGTAATCTGCCTGTTCAGAGGGAGAAGGTGTTTCTAGGAGAAGGTTAATACATTGCAGCAAACTGCAGGGAGAAGTTTGTATCCCTTGTTTTCAAGTGGTTTTTGCTCTGTTCAAATGCTTGTGACCTGTCCTTTTCCACCAGCACACCCAGTACTGATTCAGTTCTTATTTGTACCATGTGTGTTCAACATTCTTGCATAGAAAGTACCTTTAAACAATCTCTGAATGTGCCCTTATGATTGAATTTCTTCTCTTTCTCTGCACCTCTGTGCCTGAAGTATGGAGAGACTCATTGCAACTAATGTGTCATGTTATACCTAATCTTTTCAGTGTGCATGCATGTGTTTACTTAAATGCTGCTGTTTGTGTTTTGTATCCTAAATAAGACTTTGTTTGGTATTAGAACACTGAACAAGATGGGATGTATTGTGATGGGGGAGGCTCAAACCTGTGTGAGTAAATCCTATCCAGAAGGATGTCAGTTCTGGGTGTTGCCAGCACCGTTGTGTTTTCCCAACGGTCAAATGCTCTGAACTGTTTAATCATTAATCAGGGAGTAGCAGAAAAGAAATGTTCTGCCTGGCATGTTGTGTCTCTCAAGGAAAAAATATTTAGATATTTTTGCCTTTTTTTTTTTTGCAAGCAATCTTTGTAGGAAGATGACCAATCATAGGCGTGTTAATCTATTGTTTGTAAGAAAAAAAGCCCAAACAACTTAAAAATCGAGTAGCAAGGTAGAATATAGCCAGCAGCAGTCAAAGGGGTCTCCCTTAGTTGTGAGTAGAAATTCCCAGAACTGGGAATGTTGTTTATGTGGGAATGTTGTCAAGCAAAATGTAATTGAAAATTACCTCTCAAATTGTTACTGTTTTGTGTGTCTTTATTCTGTTACATACAAGGGGTTAATTCTGTTAAATTTCTTGAAATAGTTTCTAGTCGGAGACCATACCGAGAGTACTATGTGGATGCCCTAGGAGAACCTTCAGAGAAAACCTGGGTTGCTGGGAAAGCTGTTGTCCTCTTTGAAGGGAGACATCAGTTTGAAGAGCTGCCTGTTCTCCGGAAAAGAGGAAAGCAAAAGGAAAAAGGCTACAAACATAAGGTGAAAGAGCTGTTTTCTCTAATATGCTTTTATTTCTTTGAATCTGCACAGTACAAAATATTCCTTTATGCCTGGATTTGTACTTTGACAGCTTCTGTGAGACTGACTGCAGCAAGGCAGCCAGGGAAGGGATTCTTTGCGTCCTTACAGCAGCATAGTTTATAAACTGCCAGGAGTTTCCAGGCTCTCTTCTATGCTGGGGTGTGGCTGCTGCTTCTCTTGCCCTGGACAGCTCTGGAAGGCAGAGGAATCTGGGCTCTGTTGGTGTGGGATCTGTTCAGCAGCCCAGCCCTCTCCTGATGTGGATTGCAGCACTGCTAAAAAACTTCTGTGCTCTCTGGCAGCCTGCTTTGGCTGATCTGAATCAGAGGTGGAGTTGCATGCTTCGCTAGATCACTGGCTGAGATAAAGCAGTGGGGTTTTTAGCACTGCTTCAGTAATTCTCTTTATAGAAACCTGTTAGGACTTATAATTTGACTTGGAAAATGCTTTGTCAGTGAGCCTGTGGGAATGAGTTTTGTGGCTCATCGCACCATCTCCGTTTCCAAACATAACAGCCCTGAGCAGTTGTAGCCAGTTAATGTAATGTGACACAGGGGTCTGGTGTATGTCTTTAGGAAGGTGACTGCAGAAATTAACTTGTTAGAATTGCTGAAGTGAAGAACTACAGAGGCTACTGTGTTACTGTAAGAGAGCAAATAGTTATACTAGGCAGTGGTATCTGGTTTTTCTTTTTCTCTTACTCTAAAGCTTTATAACCCGTGTTAGTGCAGAACCAGCAGACTGAATGTGCTCTTGCAGATGTGAGTCGCTGGGGCAACGGCCTCATTTGATTTTTCTTTTCCAAGGGCATGTTCAGTATCTTCTTTAAGGACATCTCTCCTCGTGCTCTCAGCCCTCCCAACAGCTAGTGACATGCTCCCTAGTAACTTCTCTGGTCCTAGAAGTGCTGCGTGGCTGAAATCTCATTCTATATGTAAATGGAGCACCAGCATGCCTGCAGTAGAGGGAATCAAATGTTTGTTGCTCACATAAATGTCCAGGTTTGCACCCCTGGAAGCCAAAATTTATGCAAAGCTGAGAGTATTTGGCTGGATTGCTATCAGGCTTCATAAAACTTCTTGAGTCTGCTGAGATGAGACTTTGTTTGTTTGGGTTTTTTTTTTAAAAGAAAATTGTCAGCAATGTGAGTTGTTCCTCCTGCCTTGGAATTGGTTTTGATTTTAGGAGCAGTCGTAAAGCTTTTGGTTTGCTGTTGTGCAGCCAAAAACTACACATGCAGATAAGAAACAAGTTTCTTGTTGATTTTGAGTATTAGCAGAGGTTCCTCTTAAATATGCAGAGAGCTTTCTGTTTTTCTAAAGATACAGAGTTAAACTGGGGGACTTCTCAGGAATGGACATTGTGAACTTGATAGAGCACATCTTAGATGTGTGTGGATCTCATGTTTGTCCCGAGGTGAGTTGATGGAGAGGGCAGATCGTGCTCTGAATTCAGGGGATGCAGGAAGAATGAACAATGAGCACAGCAAACAGGTCAGCTCTGATATTTTGAGGAAAACAAAGCTGCATTTGCCTTGCAAGGCTTGCTGGCTGTAGCTTTGCATTTCTGTGCCAGGGATCCATACCATATGCATTGCCCTTTGCAGGCTGTTGTGTTCAGGATGTGTTGGGATGCCAAGACATCTGGTTCCTCGGAGACCTTTACTTGCCAGGGACCTTTTTACTGTTCTGGGAATACACAGGGCTCAGCTGGAATGCAGGGTGCTTACCCAGGAGCAGTACTTCCTGTGTCTGCCAGACAGTCTCCATGTGATTGTCTTAAAGATGCAAAATGCAGGAATGTCACTGTGTTCTGTGCCTTGTGCTCCACCTTTTTTCTCTTTGGGTATCTACTCAAATTTTGTCTTTTTTTTGTCTCCAACTTTTAAGGTTCCTCAGAGATTTAGGGCTAAATGGGAAGTCAGTGTTGGACAGGCAGAAGACATTCTTCTTGGGGGGCCAGAGGATCAGAAGTGCAGCCAGAACTCCAGCGAGCCGGACAGTGAGAAGGACGTGCAGTTGGAATGCTACAGCAATGGCCCTGGAGCAGAAAGGGACACGCAACTGAACGGCTGCTTTAAATCCTTGGCCTTTGACTCCAGACACGTGGCCAGTGAAAAAGGAAAATTGCACATCAAGCCACACGTGAAAACAGCGTCTGAAAGCAGAAAAAGGACTAGAGTAAAAAACAGTGGCACAAGAGAGGAAGCATCGAGGGAAGAAATCAAAGACAAAACACCAGAGAGCGTAGTTAGAAACGTGATTGTTGGGGACCTACCAGAGAAACACGCGTCTCATGAGCTTCGCCGGATTGCCAACAGCCTGACAGCATCCAGTAGCACCAGGGAAAACCATTTGCTTTCCTCCTTTGGAGAAAGACGTTTTGAAAAGACACCTTTAAAACCAGACTACGAGAATCGTAAAAGTGATGCTCTGAAAAACACCCTCCAAGGGGATTTGTTTTCCAGCCCGTCTTTTGAGAGAGAGAAGAGCTCCCTGGGCATTTTGTGCAGTTCCAAATTACAAATACACTATTCTGCATCCGATGCTGGTGTTGAGAAAAAACAAACTGAATCAGATTCATCCTCTTCCCTCTCTGATGGTGGGAACAGTGATGTAGATACCATGGACCAAAGTTCAGAGAGAGCCTCTAGTGCTCTTGAAGTTAGTGATTCTTCAGATAAAGTGGAGAAGGACTTTCCTATGACATCAAGTGGAAACATTAAACTTTCCATGTATCTTTCTCAGAAGAGCAGCAGAAGGGCCAGGAAGAAGTCGCACAGAGATCGCAAACCTCTGGGAGGTTCAGTAACCAACAGACTCGATGCTGAAATTGCGGATGGGGAGCTTGAAGTAGGTTTCTCTGATGCTGAGATGTCATTGACACCTCTTGAGTGCTCTTCAGATGTGAGAAATTATAATCTTTCCCTAGCAAACAAGCACACTACCCCCCAAAGTGTTTCCAAGGACAGCTCCTGGCCTGCTGTTACAAATCAAGCAATCTTGAAACCGAAAAGCGTGAAATTACCCCGAATCAGGAGTATAAAATGTAAACATAAAGAAAAGGTTGCTGGGTTGGAGCCTTCTCTTGCAGAAGAGGAGGGTGGTGTGAATCGCTGTTCTTCAGATACCAAAGGTTTCTCTGGCCTTCCGAGAGATTCTCTTCAGAGAAGTGGAAAAGTTGATGGTCAGAAACTGTTAAACAACATGCATGAGAAACCCAGGGAGTCTGCCAAAATCAAAACAGCCGTGGTGAAGCACGTTTTGTCGGAGCTGAAGGAACTGTCGTATCGGTCCATGAGTGATGATGCCAGTGACTCTGGCACTCCAAAGGCCACAGTACCTTTGCTTTTCTCTTCTGCTTCTGGTCATGGTCGTTTGCCTATTGAACCAGATTACAAATTCAGCACCTTGTTAATGATGTTGAAGGATATGCATGACAGTAAGACAAAAGAGCAGCAACTGATGACTGGTCAAAATATAGTCCCATTTCGAAATACCAGCACAGGTGATGGTTCTGGAAGCAATTCTGCAGGTGGTCTCAAGTCTTTGTCTATTGTAGGTCCCCCATATAAAATAGAAAAAAATGGAGATTGTGTCCAGGAAACAGTAACTCCAAACTCTGCTATAAGCAACTCCTCATTTTCACGCAGTCCTCCAACCAAGTTGACAGGGATTGGTACTGGTAAAAGGGAGCCTGCGAGTGCTGCTGTTTCTGGGACAAATGGCACAAATTGCATGTCCAAACGCAACTGTTCAAAATCTAAGCAGTCATCAAAGCTTGGAGATAAAACAGTTTCAAACAGAAAGGACTTAAAACCAGGAGGGCCAAGTAAGTTGCTAAGTCGGTTACCCAGAGATTCAGGAGAACATGCATTCCGTGTGCACGGTTCGGTTGCCAGTCCTCTAGGGAATGAGGCAGAAGATACTGAGAGGAAAGAGTGTATTGATTTAACAGAGCATTCAACTGATGAAGACTCTGCCTGTTTATCTGATGACAATTTAGGTCGTATTGGAAGGAGACCTGAAGCTGGTAGAAATAATGAGAGCTGCAATTCTGCTGAAAATGGGGAGAGTCCAGACTTGGATTCAGAGGCAAATAGTGAGAGCTCTCTTGGTGATGAGTCTAATGATATCAATCACGTAGCACCCAAAAAGCGATGGCAGCGTTTTAACCAAAGCAGTGCTAGATCTAATAAGCACATCAGTAGATCTAGGGAACAAGGAAACTTGGAGAGTGCCTTTGGCCTGAATTCTCGTGGCTTTTCACTGAAGGGAAATGAGTGCTTGGGACGTAGGCATTCCCCTCATTCAAAGGTGCTTGAGGGAGACTTGGCAGTTCAGGACTTTGAGAATCGTTTAGACTTAGTTGATAAACGTTTGAATGTATGTGGTAAGCCAAACACCAGTGTGATGGACTCAGAAACAGAGCTTGGCAACTTTGCTCCCCAGTCTGAATTCTCTGCACAAGGTAAGGGAGCTGGACTTGCGCCAGAGTATTTGTATACATTTTACACTTTTTCATTTAAAGGATAAGTTACAGAACTTGTGGCTGTCTGACAATGTGAAGATGTCTACGTCTGAGCAGAAGAAAGTGTGGGACCTTGGTTTGAGTTCTCTGTAAGCATGGAGAACAAAGGAGGCAGAGTAATTTTGAGCTTGTACTCAGGTTATTGGTCAGAAAATTTTACACACATTAAAAATCTTTAGTTCTTCCACAGTGAAAGGTAAAATAAGAATCCTTCTGAGCCTGGGATTTTTTTTTAACTTGCACCTTCATAATGTGTTCCTTAGAGCCACAAGCTTGGTGTTAGTGGGATAGGTCAGTGCTAGAAAGTTCCAGGAAACGAAGCCTCAGCGGCTGCTCTGTTTTTTTTATCTTTCATAGTGCTGTTTGACATAGTTTGTCTTTGGTTTGTTCTGTAGGATTTTCTCAAGATTGCGTTGGGAGTTTTTTGGGTTTTAGTGTGGAATTTTATTAGCTGCTTATAGTGACTTGTGGAGCCCCACAGATTTCCTAATTTACAGTTCTGATGTGGCTGCCTGATGGGTGAAAGACAGAACAGAGGAGAGGGAAGCTGCCAGGGAGGCTGGGCTGGAGGTGGGTCTGGAATGTGGCAGACAGAAGTAAGGCAGCAGCATTGGAAGGGAAATGACCTCGGAAGGAGGAGGCTTCTAAGGACCAAAAGGCAAGAGAGCCCTGCCTCTCCCACAGAGGTGAGGTCATTTGGTTAAAGCCAAAGGAAGAAATAAAAGGGTGTGTGGAAGGAATAGGGCCAAGAGAACCGTATTCAATGTGTACCGTCCTCTGGCTTCTGCAGGGAATCTGGGGAAACACACCTTAATAAAACCAATAAAATTAGGTTTTTGCACAGGTTTCACCACACTAAATTGCTCTAATCTAATTGTGATATCATAAAATAATACAACTCATCATAATTTTGAGCCTGGGTGCATTCTGTCACTTATGTGTTCTCTCAGTGCACATTTTGATGTGTGTATTTTGCTTTTTGTGGTTGCTGGAGGCAGCCTGCACTTCCATTTCAGTTGTGGCAAAGACAACTCCTGGCTTGGTGGTTGTGGGACATGCCCAAGGCAAGTTGCAGCAGGCGCAGAAAACAAGCCTATAGGGTGTAACACATGGGATAAAAGTTCTGGTTTTAAGTCATGACCAGCTTAATCATTCACTGACTCCTCTGTCTGGCTCTGTGTGTTTTTGAGGACTGAAGTCTCTATAGAGCAGGTGAGAGGATGCACGTTCCAGGCTGTGCTGTGGGTTCTTCCTTCACACCGAGATCCAGACAGGTTCTTAGGGCTTCATGGTGGTTTGGCAGTTGAAGCATCCATGCAGTGATGCTGTGTGAGGTGAAGATAAAGGTCTGCAGAGTGAGCTAGGGAAGAGAAGGTGCTGAGAGGCAGTAAAGTTAGGAGGGTAGTGGCAGAGGAAGGCAGAGGGCTCTGGGTGACGTGGTGACAGTGGAGAGGAGTGTACAGGGTCTTGGTGCTGCACACAGGGATGCAGCAGCAGCAGTCAGGGCCTGAGTTTGCAGGCAAAAGTGCCAGATCAGCAACTGCAGTGTAAACTAATTCTCCTGCCCTAAATAGCACGTGAGCTCTGTGCACACCCACCCCCTTTTGTACCTGTGTGCTGTGGGGAGGCACCGGCACCACTGTAACATCCCCAGTGCTGGTGGGACTGAGTAAACCTCTAATGCTGTGTTGAGACCATTCCTTTGTTGGGCAAGGCCTAGAAAGTAGAGAAACTGATGCATGCTGGAAACTGGGCTGACTGCAGTGCTTTGAGAAGATGTGACCAATCCTTGCCCACAGCAGGCAGCTTCAGTGTAAGAGATCAGAACAGATTGCAGTCACAACTGTGCCATTTCCACTAAGCTGAAACTGCATAAAGTCTTCATCATAGTTAAATGGCAGCATTGGGCATAATTTTGCCACAAACCTTGTACAGTGGTTTAGAGCAAATAAGGCAAAAGTGAAGATTAGTGCAATTGGCTGACGTAAACCAATTTTACGAATAATAGTTTCATCAGGTGTGTGATTTGCCACTGTCAGTCTGCATTTGGGATTCTTGTATGGGATTCCTTTTGGGAACAAAAAGCTGCTAAGCCAGACCTTCTGGCACAGTGCTGTGCACTTTGCTGTGTGGCTTTGGGGCTCTAAATAGTTGCCTGGTGAGGATACTCATCCCATAACTGCTTATGTGCTGAAATGTGTGTTTCACTCAGACACCTGTGCAGAGTGTTAATAGAGGCTGAAAATAGCTGTGTTTGAGAAAGTTGTTTCTTTCTTCTCTTTTGGCCAAGTTTGACATTTTCATGCTTGTTTAACTACAAAGCCACAATAAAATGTAGTAGTCTTGTCCAACATCGCTGTTCTGAAGCGTTGCATTGAAATGCTTTGTTATAAAATGCTTCCGTTTTAAAGAAGAAAAAGCCGCCTCATACAAATGAAGTGAATCAAAGAGAATATTTATTGTTTGTTCCAAAACTTCCAGGAGACTGCAGGTGTTTTCATGACTAGGGAAAATCTTTGGGCAGTATTATCTAATGATTTTGAATGCTAAAAAGGAGAAAAGTCAGAGATATTCAGAGGTATTCTGGGAAGTGAGAAAAAGACGTAAATGTGCATCACCTTGCTTTTGCAGCATGCTGAGAAGAAATGTTTCAGAGTGTCAGGGTTCAGTTTTTTGGAGCTTGCCATGCGTTGGCGTGTTGAGGTGGTGCAGCACGGGTGGTTAGGTTTGTGGTGAGGAAACACCTTTTGCCTTGCAATGGTACCACACTGCAGAGACAAGAAGTGTCGCAGTCACTGGCTCCCTGATCTCATTGTGGAACAAACAAAGCAATAAATGGGCTCACGGTAGCAGATGGGGAATTTGTAGTATATAAAAAAATGCCAGGGAGGAGGGGAAGGGAAGGAATGAAGCTTACGTGTTCCTAGTGAAACTAGTGACTGAACTGTGTTACGGGAAAACAGTGTTTTCCTCTGCCCCCACACTAAAACCAGAAGAGTTTGGGTAAACAGCAAAAGAGCAATGAGGTTCTAATGGTCTTTGGTTCTGGTAGAAGTACTGCAGGCAAGTTAGATGTAGCTTGTAAAGACATGTTGGATGAAATTTCAGGAGCCTCTCAGTCTGATGTGTTTTAATTTCTTACCTGAACTGCTTGAAGTCCTTAAAAATCCCCCCTGAAAAGTTGGGATTTTGGAAAATGGGAAACTCAAAAATTCTTTGGGCTGTCTCAAAGAGAAAGAATTATCAGCTCTTCCCACATGGAACTTCTGGAAGAGAAGGCAGGAACAGCTATTTTCCACAGATGTCTTGTGAACATCTCAGAAACACAGTCTTGAAGCTGCTTTCCTTTTTCTTAGCACATTCAGAGAGGAAGCGCCTTAGAAAGCCGAGTAAACGGCTTCTGGAATATGCAGAAGAATATGATCACTTGTTTGCACCCAAGAAAAAATCAAAGAAGGGCCAGGAGCAATTGCAAAAGGTGGGTGAAGGCCAATGTGCTCTCCGTGGTTGTTACTCCAGGGCTCTGGTCTGTGTGTGTTTATGTTCTTGGTGGCTGAGTGTTCTTGCTGTGTGCAGTGCCATGCAGGATGAATGTTTTCACCAACATATTTCACCATGCCAGGTGAATTCTGTGGCGAGGTCTGAATTTGAAGGAGGCGTTCCTGCACAATGCAGTCCTGACAGAGATACCCAGCGGGGGCCAAGTTCTTTGGTTTCAACTCCATCTTCAACCAAAGAGTCCCCTCCTGTCCTTGAAGCAGAGTGTTCCTTCTCAGAACTAGGATCCCACTCCACGAATCCCCCTAATCAAGTTCCAGGAGGATCTTCAGATTTTCCAGAGGTGGTGGTTCTGTCTTCCTCGGATGCTTCTGAAGTTTCTGCTTCTCCAGATGCAGAAGAGGGATTCCTGAAATCAGGTGAGTGGCAGGTTGTGTGATGCTGCTTTTGTAAGTGAAAATAACACAAGTTCAGTGGAAAATGATGCTTGGGGCAGCATGAAAAGGTCTGGTTGCTCTGTCTGTTTTTGCCTTCCTTCACTCACTGACTGTTACTGTGTTGAGAAGGGAGAAAGGGCAGGTGCAAGGGTGTCCAGTGACCTGGTGCTCTTGGCTTTCTATAGACTGTGGTGGTCCTCCTTAGATCCTGGCACAGAACGCCTCTTTTGTCCAAATGAAGGAGGCCACAACTCCTTCTCTGAGTCCTTGCTGTCTGTGCTTCCAGTAACATTCCTTTAGTTTGACCGTCTCTTGTTGCTGTAAACTGCTTTGGATGAACATTGCTGTGCTGAGGGTGTTGCACAAAGTCTAAGCTTCATTGCTCATGGAGTGATCTTTTGCTCTCCTAGGGAGCTCAGGAAGCTGTAGCACAAAATTCCCTCTGGAAAAACTTTCTCCTTAAGAGGTTCTGAGCATCTGTAGAAATTTTTGGAGACTTGTGTGAGCAGCAAGCCAGGACCTTGGTTTTCAGTAAGGCATGGTGTAGGACTGGGGTCTGAGGGGCCTTTTCCCTTTCCAGCAGTGTCAGTCTCAGAGTCTCCTTTCAGTATGTTTATTCTCTGATAGCATCTAAAGACATGTCCAGAGTTAAAGTCCTGGTGTTCTGGCTGTGCTAGCTTGGGGGGAACCCTGTTCCTGAAGGGCTTGTAGTCAAAAAAATAAACCAAGCAGGCAGATTTATGGTCAGTGGGAGGTCAGTTAGCCTGTCATGTGTGAGGGAAGAGGGATTGCCTCTGGAGACTTGTGAGTGTCACAAGGAAGTGGGAAGTTTGGCAGAATTAAAGGAGGAAAAACTGAGGATGTGAACCCAAGACTGGAGATGCAGGAGAACAGGACAGGCTGCAGCAGTGGGAGCAAACATCCAGTCTGCAGAGGTTGTGTAGCTCTTTCCCCTCATTTCCCCTCACCTCTTGCTGAAGCACACAGAGGGGGCAGAAGCTTGTCTTGAGGGTTGGGAGTGTGATGGATGAGCTGTGCCTACAGAAGTGTCAAAGGGCACAGCTGAGACTGTCGAGGCCAGCAGATGAATGGGATGGGATGGGTAACAGGCTGTGTCTGTGAAGTGTCTGCACTCAGCATCAGCATTTCCTGGTTCTAAGTTTATACTGTTGCCAAAATTAGTGAAGGAGCCTAGGTTTAGCAACTTGGTACCTCCCGGGGGCCAGGATAAAGCTTGAGAAGGAAATAGTGCAGGTCACACCTAGTTTTGCTGGGGTATCTTTTCTCAAGTAGGTTTAACCAGGATTGTGATTTTCAGCCTGTTTACTACAGCAGCATGAATGCTGGTGTGAGGGGTGTGGGAGTGTAGGCAGGGCTGTGTCAGTGGTAGGACTGGCTTATGCAGATCAAAGTGTTTGGGAAATTATGATGTGAATTGTGCTGCCAGCATGTGTTACCTGCTGGCAGTGAGTTCACAGCCTCTCTTCTGTGGGTGGATTTTTACATTACATATTGAGGTGAGCCTGAAGGTCATGGTAGACTGAGGTCTGTTTTTATTGAAGTAGTACAGAAGCAGGTAATTGGCATCTCTGCCCTAGGAGCTTATGAGCCCAAAGACAGGGTGAAGCAGATTATTTTGAACTCTTGGCTGATATTTACCTAATGGTCTTAATCTGATTGAGGACAAGAAAACCCCTGGTTATCTGATGTGAAGGGTTTCATTGCAGGAAACTTCGAAAGCAAGCGTCAAAGGAAGCCCACTAAAAAGCTCTTAGAATCCAATGACTTGGACACTGCCTTTATGCCAAAGAAGGAGGAATGGACTCCCCAAAAGAAGGTACTTTCCTTCCAGCTCTTTGAAAACCAGATAGAGAACAGGCCTAGACAGCAGATCCTGCTAAACAAGACACAATGCAATGGGATGTGGTTTTTTATTGGCTGCAGCCCAGGAGCAAAGGTCCACCCTTCCCAAAGGTGCTGGTTGTTGTGTTATGATGAAATAATCCACTGTCCCCCACCCCTCCCCACTTGTAATGGGGATTGGGTAGTTTTGGCTTAAAAGCTCCTTTTTAAAATTAATTTATATGGAAAAGGAGTCATCTGGATGCTGGCTGGAAAGGTATGAGCAGAAATGTTCTGGAAAGAGGCTTTCTGTCATGTTACAGTGTAGCTTGAACTTGAACCGAAGTTTCCATCAGATTTCCTCTGAGCAGTGTTTTCTTTGTTACCTTCTGAAGTGAGCTGGTAAATGCATGTAAGTGCAGAGGTTGAAGCAGGATGGAGACTTGAGATGTATGATATGTAGGATACCGTGTTTGGTTCAGATTTTTAAAGAAAATGCTGCTCTTCACCACTGAATACTCGATATTCAGTGACATGGTTTGGAAAAATGCAACTTGTATTTATTTCAGATCATGTACCTGCAGAATACTTGTTGCCACTCTTCCTAAAGTTGAGTAATAACACTTCTTTCCTTTTTCATCCACTGTGAGGCACAGTCTTAGTACAGTTATCACCATTGCAGTAATGTAGAGGCTAGTGTATTTCAGTCTTCAGGTCTGTAAAAGTGTAAACTCAAAAGAGGGTGTCTTTTCCCAGCACCTTACAGAGTATTAGCAGCCTGTTTGGGAGAGCACAGGAAGCAGTGAATGGTGCTCATGAGCACAAGACACATCAGACTCCACATTCCTCCCTGCCCAGAGACAGACTTTTACAGGTGTGATTTATCACACACACAAACCAAATATTTTCTTGTAAAATCTCTAATGACTGATGAATTCATGACCTGAATGGTAAATTAGGTGTTGCAGTCATTCCAAAAGGTTTCATGGCTGAGGAGTGTGTGCCTGTGTTTTCATCTGGTGACTTGACTCTCTCTCCTGTGTGTTTGTAGGGTACTGGCCCTTCAGAGAGTGACAGCTCTGAGCTCTACTCACCAGCCCACTTCCAGGACCTGGGAGAAGGTAAGTGAAGGCAGGGATAGCAGGGCAGACTGTTGTGATGTTTGGATCAGTGCCTGTGGCACTGTATGTGTGTGTGTGTTAGTGCTTGGTGCTCTGGGTTCAGCAGCCCAGCAAAAGCTGGTTAAACCAGTATGAATTGGTGGTTCTCTGATGGCTGCAGGGCAGAGGGCCAAGTGCCTGGAGGCTGGTATTGCCCCAGCCCTTTAGGCCCTCAAAGAATGTAGGACCCAGAACTTGCTGGTATCACCTGCAGCAAGATAATTATTTTTGCATTTTCCTTGAATGGTTTTTCTGTTGCATCCCAGCTTCTGAAAAGCTCTTGGAGAAACAGCGAAAGCGGAAGAGACAGCGCCATACCTCTGCTGCAGTCCATTCCAAGAAGGAGAAAAATGAGGAGGGGCTGGGGGAGACCCCACACTCTGAGGTACTGTTGGGTCTTCCTACATGCTCCCATCCCTTTAACATGTTTGCTACTTCCCAGGGTACTTGGCAGAGCCTAAGCCAGAGACATCTTTTGGCCTGTCATTTGAGAATTTGTCCCACTGATTCAGCTGCATGAGCTGGGGTTAGGCTGAAGATACCTCCTTGATCTAGTAGCTATTTTATAATGATGCTTAACTCAGGCTCTGTTTTCAACAGATACTCTATGAGAGGGGCTGTTCTGAATTCATGGAACCAGGTTTTGCCTGGCATCTTGCTTTGCAACCTCAGAAAATCAAACTGCTGTAAAAAGGTCTTCTCTGGGGGTGGGACTCTTGCCCTTTCACACACCAGTATGAAGCACAAGCGCTAGACTGGACTTCAGCCCCTTCTGCTTGCACCTGAACACCAGGATGAGCCATTGAAGGGGCTGGGGGGGACTGTCTGTGACTGCTCACAAGAGCCTCTGATTGCATTCTGCCATCCAGCAGAAAGGGATAACTGGGGGCAATTCCCTCTGCTACATATTAGCAGGGTCAGCGTACAAGTATCTCTGACAAGAACATTTTGCCTTTTAGGAATGAGCCAGTTATCAGCAAGTGTAGGGGAAGCAAGACTTCCTGGGAGAGGCAGGACACCTCTGGGCCTCTCGCCATCGCCTCTCACTTCCAGTGGCCCAGGTTCAGCAGCAGGCAGGATAGTCAGTATGTATTTCAGGAGCCAATTATAGATAAATATTGTTATTTTTGTTGTTGTAACACAGTTTACAGGAGAACACAAACCTCACATCACTTTAAACAGTTCCAGCCATCCTGTTGCATTTTGGAAAGGGCATTTCTGATAAAGTAAACAAACTGGGGTAATACCCTTGGTCCATGTAAGCTTTCCTGTGCTGGTGTTAGTGTTCTTTTTGAAGTGTGCTCAGCTGGACTAATGTTTTAAAACAGCTTGTACAAATATCTTTGCCAGTGCTGGGCAGGGGCAATTAACATTGTCTGCTGTACCCACCAAGAGACAGCAAGTTCTCTGTGAAAAGAGGGGCAGTTCAGAGCAGCAAAGATCTAGGCCATGGCTCTGAATCCTGTACCCACCACTCACTGCAGAGGAAACCCAGTCTTAACTGCCTCCAGCTGTAGACATTTGTATTGAGTACCAGAAGTCAGGTATGGTGTAAATCATGAAAAAAAAAAAAAATAAATAAAAAGTCAGTGCTTGGCACCTTTGCCAGCCTCCCGTTCTATGTAATTGTGTCTCTTTAGCTGCTGTGATGGGTGTTCATCCCCTGGCTTAGGTGAGTGCTTGGGGTTCTGGTGAGTATTGGGATGCTGTGGAGATGCAGTTGTGCTTTCGTGTGGAATTCAAACCATGCTGGTCCCTCAGTGATTGCACACACTGGGCAAGGAACTCCACTTTGCTAGAAAAAATACATGGTCTGATGATACAGCACAGCGAAGCCTTGGATCCTTCTGCCTTCCAAGGAAGAGAGGGCAGAGGAAAGCTTGTCAGCCTGGGCTGAGCTAAGCAGTTTTCTGTGACCTTGCCCATCTGTGGAGCCAGGAGAGGAGCAAATTTACAACATCAGGGCAGTAAGAGACTGACAGAATGGGATGGAAAATGCTGTTGAAATGGTTGTCAAGGTTGTGAGCCAAGGTCAGGCTGTGCCAAAGAACAGGTCAGGCTTTGGGATTGTGCCAGACACAGCAGCAGGGATAGTTCTGGAAGAAGACCTGGGATGAGCCCTTCTTTCTGTGGGAGGTATGTAGTGTTGCAGTGCTTGTGCTGGGCAGAGGAAGGAGGGGAAACAGTGACAGGTCCTTGAGTGATGGCCTTGAGTGGCAATGTCCTTTTCTGTGTTCACAAAGGATGGGCCTTGCCCATCCTGCCTAGCTCTGACATCCCTTCCCTGGGCAGTTCTGGGAGCAGTGTTAGAACAAGGCTGTACTCTGTGTGGTATGTTGGACTGGCAGTAGCCTGTAGTTGGGGCTTTGCTTTTTTTATTTTTATTTCCTCTCAATAAAGTCAGTTTATACCATTCATCTTTGTAATGTGTACTTCAGTATACGCTCAGTGCATCTGTGCATCATTGCTCCACAGAAGGCACATGGCTTTAAATTGTCCCCAAATAAAGTCATACTGCTACATTCAGGGAATAGGGGAAAAAAACCCCAACAGTTCCAGGCAAAGAAAGCATCATTATCTGAGCAGAGTACTAGCCCCAGGTTCTTCCAGCTTTAAACTTTAGAAGATCTTTATGTCCTTTTTTTGTCCAGATTCAGAATGTGTTCAAAATGCATTCAATTCAGCTTACAAGCTTCAGTAGCACAGAAAGTGGTGCAAAGCTCCCTCTCGTGATTGTTAGCTGGACAGCCTGCACCAAGCAGGCCTGGAGGTGTGGGAGTGATGGCTGCTGCTTCTGCCAGCAATTTGAATTCCTCACAAGGTCTCTCAGGTGTAGTATTTGTGCCTGGGTGTTCAATGGCTACAGCTTGGTGACCCAGGGAGGAACTGGAAGCTGTGCACTGAGATCACTCAGCTGCCTGCAGTGAGCTGGCATATTTAAAAGTGGCAGAGTCATTAAAATGTTCTGGCTCAAAGCACATAGCTAAAGGCATCACTTTGGTGCAGTATTAATGGTCCTTGAATTGTGCCTACTCTGGAGTGGCAGCTGGCGCTGGTGAGGCCACTGAAGTGTTCCTTAGACTTCCCAAGTGAGCTGGAAGCTGTCAGGATGGTGTTTCCTAGCTCTTGGTTGCCTGTCCTGGCAAAATCCGTGGCACTGCTGCCGGATGTAGCTGCAGGACAGCTGCATTTTGTGGGAGAAACAAGTGTCTCTAGGATACCTGCTATTCTTCCCTCCTGACAGTGCCTGGGCAGGTCCCGTGGACACTGTGGGAACCCTTATGGCAGGATCCTTGACTTGGCCCATGAGAGTGTGGTTGGGCCCTTATCACTTGGAACCCATCCTCTCCCCAGGATGCTCTTTCACCAGTGGATGTTACGGGCAGTGCTGTGCCCTGGTACAGGGCAGTGGGAGACTCCACACCTCAGGATAGGGTGTGAATACCCTGCTGTGCTGCTTGTTCAGGGGTTGGCTGACTTCATACCAACACAGGCCTTGAGTACCTTTGTGTCTCTATTTTACATGGGTTAGGACAAGCTGAGATAAGTGTAGAGAAGAATGTAGTTCATTTATTGCGTGACAGGTGCTATGAAGATTGAGGTTTTTCATTTGTGTTTCTAGTGCAAGTAGATACTGGTATGCTTCTGACTTTTTAGTCTACCTGATTTGTTTCCATTCAGGGCTGACTCCTTGCTCAGAGAGGGGTTATGCACAGGAAGATAATTGTGTTGAGTGTGTATTTTTAATTATCTAGTAAACTAAGAGCTCTTTCCTTTCCTGTAAATCTTTTGGTGGAACTGTATGGGAGATGTTCTCTCCAGGGTGGGTAAAACACAGATCACCTGCCAAACCCATTAAGTGCTCAGTGACTGAATTTGTAGTTTCCAAGTCAGGATAGGTGTGACTGACAGTCCTAATTCTAGTTTTCTCTTTAAAGGGGGAGACATCAGTTCATGGGACTGCTGCAAGCCCCAAAGAGGGGCATGAGGAGGGGTCAGAGAATGACCATGGAGTGCCTTCGTCCAAAAAGATACAGGGGGAACGTGGAGGAGGAGCAGCTCTCAAGGAGAATGTGTGTCAGGTAGTGTTCTTGAAGAATCTCTTTGAAACTATCCCACTGTAAAGTCTTTTTGTGTAAGTTCTGGGACACATTGGTAAGCCCAGGTAGCCTCCAAGTGCTTACTGTAGAATTAACCAGCATTTTGTGCTCTGTGTTAAGCATTTCTCCTGCAATAGCCTTTCTTCCTCTTAAAGTTCACAGAGGTTAGGGAGATGTGACCAGTGTAAGATACATTTTAGCCAATGTAGGATATCAGGAAATCGATGGTAAATGACAGTGTTATACACAAACTATGTGAATTAACTGACACAAGGAAAATGTAGCATTTTTCTCCAGGGGGTCTCTGCAGGCAGTTCCAGCCAGCACTGGGGTTGCTGCTGTCTGGGATGCTGTGGGGAAGAAAATTGCTCAAGCTGATACTGTGTTTCTTCCCCACAGATCTGTGAGAAGCCAGGCGAGTTGTTGCTGTGTGAGGCGCAGTGCTGTGGTGCTTTCCACCTGCAGTGCCTTGGGCTCTCCGAGATGCCAAAGGGCAAATTCATCTGCAATGAGTGTTCCACAGGTAGGGCAGCTTCTGTGAGTGCAGGACTGTGGACTTACCTGGTGCTTCCTTGACTGGAGTGATGTGCCTGCTATAGGGCTGCTGAGTAGCTCTCAGTCCTCAGATTATTGGTTTGATGTCTGATAATGACTTTCTAATTAAAATCATAGAATCACAGGGTGATTTGGGTTGGAAGGGACCTTAAAGATCATCAAATTCCACCCCCCTGCCACGGGCAGGAGCACCTTCCACTAGAGCAGGTTACTCCAAGCCCTGTCCAACCTAGGCTTGAACACTTCCAGATATGAGGCATCCANCATAGAATCACAGGGTGATTTGGGTTGGAAGGGACCTTAAAGATCATCAAATTCCACCCCCCTGCCACGGGCAGGAGCACCTTCCACTAGAGCAGGTTACTCCAAGCCCTGTCCAACCTAGGCTTGAACACTTCCAGATATGAGGCATCCACGGCTTCTCTGGGCAACGTATGCTAGGGCCTCACCACCCTCACACAGAAGAATTTTTTCCTAATGTTTTATCTAAACCTACTCTTTGTTGATTTGAAGCCTTTAATAATGGCTTCAAATATTTACCAGCCTTACTGTTGATTCAGACTTGGTGTACAAAGAAGTGAATGACCATGATCTGCTGGGAAAGAGACGAATTCTTACCTGGGACTATGGAAAAGAGTCTGGTGGGAAGGAGGAGTCTTTTTCAGGCTGGAAAGGGGAAAATCTCAAAGTAGGGTTATTGATTTTTTTTTTTTTTTTTTTTTTCCCCCTGGCCTGAAGTCCCAGCTATAATAATATTTATTTTGATGTGGAGTTCAGCTTCAGGCCAAACCAAGCTGGTGCAGAGACCTGTGCTCTGGGATGGGTGCAGCAGGCTGGGAAGTTGTGCTGTGCTATTAGGCAGCCTGATGACAGCATCAGGTCCTCATTTAGCCCTCCTGTGTGACTGGTGCCTTGCTCTTTCTCCAGGGGTCCACACCTGCTTTGTGTGCAAGAGCTGCGGGGAGGATGTGAAGCGGTGCTTGCTGCCCCTCTGTGGGAAGTATTACCACGAAGCCTGCATACAGAAATATCCACCCACAGTCATGCAGAACAAGGGCTTCCGCTGCTCCCTGCACATCTGCATGACCTGCCATGCTGCTAACCCAGCAAACATCTCTGCCTCTAAAGGTACCTGAGTCCTCCAGGGTGGTCTGGGGGGTGCAGTCACCTGGTTTTTCTTTGTTTCGTGTCTACCTGGTTCACCAGTTCTTTGCGTTGTTGCTTTTGTGTCCTTGCCACAGCACTGGCTGTGTTTGCTGAGGAATAGCTGCTCCCAGGGGAGTGGAAGGGGTGGTGTCAGAGTGTGAGGCTCGGCAGCACTCCCCATGGTTGGACACGGCAGCTGGAATGTTCTCAGGCTGTCCAGAGGCTCGGATTCCTGCACGCCCAGCCTTGCCTCAGGCCTCAGTGGGTTTTTGAGTAAATCTCTGGAGCTGTACAGACACGCTTGTGTTTCTCCCACCTGCTCCTCGCTGTGCCAGTGCTGCAGATGGTGCCTTGCTTAGCAGCACGGGCTGTCAACACAGCAGCATCAAGAGTAGCACAGGGCAAACTGTGATATTGTTCTACTGATCCATTTTTTTCTGTGTAAACTCTCATCTTGTGGTGGAGACACCCTTGGGCTAAGCTTCCCAGGCAAACATTTGTTTGAGCTGTTTGCAGGAATACCTTGACCTTTATCTCACATGATCATACTTAAAATTTTTGTGATTGCTGTGTATGTTTGCTTCTAAGGCTGCCTTTCTTTAATCCTTGGTATCTTAAGACAGTTGAAAATAAGACTGGCTCTATTTTTGTCCTCAGAGTCTGTGTCAAAGTTGGCTTTTTTGCCCCTGTTTATCAGTATTTGGTGTAGAAAACAACACCAAGGCCAAAAGCCTGCAGCCCACAGCCAGCCACTTCCCCACTGAACATTTGTTGACTGGCTGCTGCTTCTTGGTGGTCACATTTACCCCTTTTCTCCCACCTCTTCTTCCTGTTTATAATCTGCTGTGAGGAACTGAAAACGGGCTCTCAAAAACCTCACATAAACTAGGCCTGTAGGAAAGTCTGAACTGCCTGGAAGTTGTGGAATTTCAGGGTAAAATCTGATAAACAAGAGGCAAGTGTGTTTTCAGAAGCCACATGGATTGATTTCATTATGTGCAGCTAAGCACTTGGAACACCCTGTCTGTAATTACTGTCGGAGCTGATTTAGTAATTATTTGTGTATGATAGGAAGCAGTCCCAGTCTGTGAACTCTTGAACTGTTTCTGCACGGCATGCGGGAGATTTTTCACTTCTAAATAATGCAATTTTATCTGTAGTATAGGTATTACAGATTTTATAATTTTATATATATTTAGTTATATTGAATAACTTAATAGGAATCCAGCAAGTATATCATGGGTGGCCTATAAAAATTAAAGGTCAGCTTCCTTCTCCAAAGCTCATTTTGAGCTTAGGTATGAGTAGCTAGTTGTAGTAGGAAAGAGTGATGATCCTGCAGAGGCTCACTGTGCTGTGGCTGTTGGGTGCCAGGTCGCCTGATGCGCTGTGTGCGGTGTCCGGTCGCGTACCACTCCAACGACTTCTGCCTCGCCGCCGGCTCCGTGGTCCTGGCCTCCAACAGCATCATCTGCCCCAACCACTTCACCGCGCGCAGGGGCTGCCGCAACCACGAGCACGTCAACGTCAGCTGGTGCTTTGTCTGCTCGGAAGGTGAGATGGTCAGCGCTGGGTCCCCTGGCACCAGGGAACGCCCTGGCAAGAATTCATTACAAAGGGCAGAAGCTTTTCCCATCCAGAATGTCCCAGTGGGAACTGCAGGGAGCAGACTGCCTCCCTGTCTTTCCACATCTAAGTCTAATTTCAGGCTAGGACCTTTTCTGGATCCTTAGAAGGGTTCTTTTTTTACTGTGAGTAGGGCCCAACTTTTGAAAAGGACTTTCAGGAGACCGTCATTCCCTTCTTCCAGGTCTGTCTGGAAATGGGGAGTGCAGGGCCTTCTGCACAGTGACTGATAAATTCCTTCTCCTTCTCTTTGCAGGGGGCAGCCTTTTATGCTGCGAGTCATGCCCGGCTGCGTTTCACCGTGAGTGTCTAAACATTGAGATGCCAGAGGGAAGCTGGTATTGTAATGATTGCAAGGCAGGCAAAAAGCCACACTACAAAGAAGTAGTCTGGGTGAAAGTTGGGCGCTACAGGTAGGTGAAGATAGAACAGACTTGTCCCCCTCCCTTCTTCATGCAGTGCTCATGGTGATGGAGGTGAGAAGCTGCTCCTCTCTGCAGGGTTCATTGTAGCAGGTCTCTGGCTTTTTTGCATGCTCATTGCTAGTAAAACGTGAGCTTTCCTCCTCCAGTAGCCTCTTTTTTCCCCACCAGCGTTGCTGGTAAGCCCTCACACACTTTTTCCCATGTCTCCATGCAGTAGCATACTTTTGAGGAGGCTGGAACTGGGGAAGCCAGAGATTTCATCTGCCCTTTCCTGTGTTGCAGGTGGTGGCCAGCAGAGATTTGCCACCCTAGGACAATTCCTGTCAACATCCAGAAAATGAAACATGACATCGGTGAGTTCCCTGTGCTGTTCTTTGGCTCCAAGGACTACCTGTGGACCCACCAGGCTCGTGTGTTCCCTTACATGGAAGGTGATGTCAGCAGCAAAGACAAGATGGGCAAGGGCGTGGATGGCATATACAAAAAAGGTAACTTGTCTTCATCCAGGGAAGTACATGGTCTTCCCCTCTTCATTCCTCTGTGGAAAAGTGTCATTCTTGTAGCGGAGAAAAATGTCGTCTTATAACTGAAGTGAAATTAACTTTGTAGAATGAGCTGCTGCTTATGTATCATCCAGCATGCTCAGAGTGTTTGTTTGACTCCCAGAGAGGGAGAAGGGTGTGCAGATCTCAAATGCTTGTCCAGCTCTGACATAATGTCTAAAAATTCAAGTGAGCTGCTGCTGTGTCAGCTTCCCTCTGTGTAATACAGTCATTATCTTGATACAAAAGTGCGCTTGAGAGTTGTGGATGCAGCTGCCTGGCATCTCTGCCCAAGAGGGCAGGCAAAGATAGCCAGCAGATGGGATGCTTCATCACCCATGAGCAGGCCCTTGACTATAATTTCTGCACTTCCCTGCTGCATTGGCCCTCACCCTCCTCTGTTGAACCTTGTGAGCACAGGGTGGACAGTGGCAGCCCAGCTCTGTGTGAGCAGAGGGAGTTCCTCATAACAGAGCCTGTTCTCTCACTTAGCTCTTCAAGAAGCTGCTGTGAGATTTGAAGAGTTGAAAGCACAGAAAGAACTGAGACAACTTCAGGAAGACAAAAAGAATGACAAGAAACCTCCTCCCTACAAACACATCAAGGTGAGGGGAGGTGGTGGGGGGCAGGTGCAGAAGAGAAGTCTTGAGCTGTCGGTGCAGGTGATTTACAGGTATACAGAAACATTTTGGATGTTTGGGTGTCTGGCTGTTCTTGAAGGTTTCTTTGATCCTCTTTGCATCCTCAGCAAGCTGGGCTGCAGTAACAGAGCTGCTCTGATTTGCTGGAACAGATCTGGTAATGTCTGTGCTGTCCATGTCAGTTGTGTGATCTGAGGGAAGTGTCTCTCTACCTTGAGAACTCAGGGGAGAGGGCTGGGAATGCCTCAGTGTGGTCAAATGCTCTGTGCTGCTGATGGCAAGGTGGGCAAACCAGCTGGTGCAGGACTGGAGGTGGTCAGGGTGCAGTGCAGTGTGGAGGGTGGTAACCTCCAGTATCTTCTATCATCTGCTATTGTTTTAAATCTCTTCCTGTATCAGTTGATGACTGAACAGAAATGCTGAAGCAGGTGTGTGTATAGGCTGCAATATCAGCCCTTTTCCTCAGTTTTGGGGAACTATTCACGTTAAGGGCTGTTGAATAATAATAGTAATATTATTAGTAGTATTATTAGTATTATTGAGTTAGAATTGGAGTAGCACTAGAAGTCCTACAGGATGGAGTTGACTTGAGAGGAGAGCTGGGGCCAAGCATGTGCCTGTGTCTGAGAAGTGGATCCCAGCTGACCAGAAACCCATTGACTCAGGGACTGTGTTATTTTTTTACTGCTTCTGTCTGCTCCTTCCCTTTTTTATCTGGCAAAATATGAAAGCTTAACTGATTTCTGGCACTTTTTGTATCTAGCTAGGATTTTTAGGCAGGCAGGTATATCCTGCATGAGTTACTGTGTGGTGTAAAGAGCACAGCTGAATGCTGTGGCAGCAGTATGGGCCTGGCAGCTTCAGTGGAGGAAGTAGTTTCTCATTATAGCTATTTTTAGGCCTCTCTGGCTGCAACATGAAGGAACTTTGGAAGCAGTTTAGAGCCTTTGAAATACCCTTTTATATAAATAATGATGGTTGTGGTCATTAGTCATGGCAGCTCTTCTGAGGTCTGGGTGCAAGCTGTTGGTCTCTCTGAAAGCAAAGCAGTTTGCAGGAGCAGATGGTGAACTGGAGAAGGCTTCAGGGTGGAATGGCTGAAGCTGTTTGTGTCCACTCCTTCTAAGGAGATCAGCACCTCGAGTCCATCCCAAGGAACACCCACACGAGAAGCTGCTGCAAAATAAACTTGGGATCCTTCATCACATCAGGCTTGTGACTAGTCCAAGCATTACCCTGTTTTGGTTTTTTTCCAGCAGTGCTTCAGAGAATAGGGCATGTGTGGTGTGGAGTGGCAATGCTAGAGCAGTGCCAGTGGTGGATTGACCCAATCCTCTGAGTCTTGCCACTCTTAATGAGGTGATGAGTCTGGGTAAGAGATGGGAAGCAGCAGAGGAGAACTTGAGTGACAAGGAAAGTTGGAGGTGGGGCACAGTTCTAGGAGGGAGGTGGGGGAGATTGTGTTGAAAAGATTAATGAGGGATTTCTGCAGGGTTTGTGTTTAAACAAAGGGGGATCAGGACTGGGCCAGCCTCAGACAGGCTGTCAATGTGAAAACTCTGTGGGTGGGACTAGGTAACTTATATAGGGACTGGAATAGTTTTGCTAAAATCCCTTTCTTTCCTGTTCTGCGAGAGGAAAGTGAGACAATGGTTCTCCCAGGGAAAGAACAGCAAGGAGCTTTTCTTCAGTGTCTCTCTCCAAAGTCCTGACTCTCTGTTGCCTGCTTTTCAGCGTTCGCTGCCTTTAACCAAACCCCAAGGACCCAGCTCATGCCACAGACACGCCAGTCGCTTCTCCACCTGGTGCTGCACTCTGCTTCCTTCTGGAGCGGATTTTAGAGAGCTCCTTGGCTTAACTCTGAGCTCCTCTTTGGGCCTTCCAACCCCAGCCTTGTCTGGTTTGGCTTCCATTTACATCTGCAGGACAGTTGGGTAGGGAGGTAACTGCATGATAGGCCTTCTGTCACAGGTGTAACAGCTGAGAGCACAAACCAGCTTGAAGGTAACATTCAAAAAGCAGGGCAGTAAGGGAAAGCTGAGGAAAAGCACCTGACACTCAGACTGGAAAAGGTGCAGTTTGATGCAGAAAGTAGTTTGGTGCTGATCACAGGGATGGTATGTGCCCAGCAACAGCACTGGGCTGGCCACCTGAGCTGGATGTGGGCTCCAGCTGGGTGATGGGAGGGGGACACTTGGCAGCCTCTTGCCCTTCCAGGGTCACAGAACACACACTGCAGCAAGTGATGCTAATGGGGAATGTGCAACCTCCTGAGTTCTTTCCTCTAACTTTCTGCCTCTCGAAATAGCATTCCCAGAAGTACAGCTGTGCCTGTATTTGTGTCCTTCTGCCCCTCGCTGTCACTAAGTCACTGCAGCCCATCAGCTCGTGGGCAAGGGTGGAGTATAGAAGTGCCTGTCGGGGTAACCTGTAGCTCCCAAGAGCTCATGTCCCTCGTGTGCCTTGAAGGTGAACCGGCCGGTGGGGAAGGTGCAGATCTTCACTGCAGACCTGTCCGAGATACCACGCTGCAACTGCAAACCCACGGACGAGAACCCCTGCGGCCTGGACTCGGAGTGCATCAACCGCATGTTGCTCTACGAGTGCCACCCCATGGTGTGCCCAGCTGGAGAGCGCTGCCAGAACCAGTGCTTCTCCAAGCGCCAGTACCCCGAGGTGCAGATCTTCCGCACGCTGGCACGAGGCTGGGGCTTGCAGGCCAAAACTGACATCAGGAAGGTACGTGCGCTCTTCCTGTGTCGCTTTCTCTTGTCGCTTCTCTCTTGATCACTCTTGGTTCAAACTTAATTTGAAGACTTCTTGCTGTAGAATGCCATTTTGGT
Organism: Promerops cafer; assembly: GCA_013398275.1. Lineage (NCBI taxonomy): Eukaryota > Metazoa > Chordata > Aves > Passeriformes > Nectariniidae > Promerops > Promerops cafer. The sequence continues at coordinate 77,298 of VZSE01002627.1, read as the reverse complement.
GGATTTAATCTTTGCAGTCTTGACAAGAGTGTTTTGGCTCAGCTGACCTAGGAAATGATTTGCATGTTGATGTCCCACAGGGTAGGAAAGGTGATTGCTTGGTGAGTTCTCTTGTAAGAACAATGGGATGGTGCTCAGGATTCCTAGATGGGGAGCATTGATTATTCCTCCCCCTCATTCTTGACTAGCCAGGCTTATCCAGCATGAGAATCTTGTGTCAGAAACAGAAACCAGGGCTTGGATCTTTAAAAAGGGCAGTGTCTTGGAGATGGCTGTTATTACTGCTGAAACTGATTGTCTCCACCTTAAACACTTGTATGTGTTTTTTAAATGCAAAGAATAGGAATTCTTTAGACACACTCGTGCTGAACGAAGAATGAGGAATGTTAAATCCAAAAGAACCCCAAAGCTAATAAAGGATGAAGTGAAACAGAGGACTATTAGCATAGTAGGAAAAGAATGTCTGAAAAGGGCGTAGGGATGACATGATAAGAGGGAGGCCTTGATAGAAGAGGCAAAATATGAGTCTGTCCTGTTGAAAACTTTGCTGCCTGCTGTTCCATAACTTAAAAGGTATTTCTGCCATTCCATGTGCTTGTTTCACAGATGGTCTGGAAACAGAAACACTCAGTTATTTAGTTGTGGGGGGACCTATTAGCTCCACTGGAGCAGAGCTGGGGTTCTCTTTAATGGCTGGACACTGCGGTCTCTGCAGTACTTCACCACAGGAGAACTCCATGGATTCACTGCAGGAGCAGGTGCTCCAGGTGCATCCTGCTGCTCCATGTGGTTGGTCCCCAAAGGGATATTGTTTTCAGCTGGAATGCAATTAGGGCAGTGCTTTGAGCTTTGCAGCAAAGAGCTGTTCTTGTGGTTAACTTCTGTGCTGTCCCTGGATGCTAATTCTTTCTTTGGCACAAAGAATAACCTGATGGTCACAGTTCTTTATTTAATTTATTTTGAGTTATTTGAGCATGTTAAAAGGATGTATGGTTCAGAGCTCTTGGTGAAGGTTATAGGTCAAACTGGCTGCAAAGCACAGGGAGAGATTTTTAGGAAGGAAACAGGAGCTAAGTTCTAGCACAAAGGTGGACGTCCGTCCATCCTGCAGATAATTTGTGTTGTCTTATCAGCCTGTTGTGTTCTGTCTGGCAGGGTGAATTTGTTAATGAGTATGTTGGGGAGCTAATTGACGAAGAGGAGTGCCGAGCCCGAATCCGCTATGCTCAGGAGCACGACATCACCAATTTCTACATGTTGACACTGGATAAGGTATGTGCAAGGAATCTCTTGCCAGCATCCTAAACAGAAGTAAAAAGATGGGTGATAACTCCATCTAGTAAAAAGGTGCTAAGCATTGCTGATGAGCTGGTCTCCATTTCCTCTGAAATGACTAAATGAATTAATGTGTAGTAGAGGAGGTTCAGGTTGGATTTCAGGGTTAGGAGGAAAGTCTGAAAAGACATTGCCTGAGTTTGTTCAGAAGAGGTGAGGACAGTTGTCTGAGGACCATAGAATCCTGCTTCAGCATAAGAGGCTGAATTTGGGAACAGTGGGATCCTTCCCAGCAGCTGAACCTTGGAGAGCCCAGAATGGGGCTGGTGTGTGCCAGAAGAGGCATCAGCCCTCAGACATGTAAGTTAGAGGTACAGCAAGACCATCATCTAAGTTCAGATCTCAGGTCTTGCTGTTCTCAGCAGAGTGATGGATTTAGTTACACCCACAGGCTCCCCAGTGGGTCCTGCAGGCCAGGTTGTTGATATGAGCTCCTGATTTTCAGAGGTTTAAGTGGTTTTGTCAGCTGCTTTCCGCACTTTGTCACTCAACCACGGAAAGATGAGAAGGAAACCATGAAAGCAGACATGGGGAGGAAGCTGTCAAGTGTGGGACAGGATAACAGTGACTGCTTTATATGTCTTTCCCCTCATCCTGCTGCAAGTTCACACCGACCATATCTTGTTCTCATTGTCTGGCTGATGGGGCAGACCCAAGTGTTAATATCTCCCTCTTTACTACAAAAGAAGCAAATCTCAGTTGCAGCTTCCCTCTCTTCTCCAGTCCAGTAAGAAACTGTGCACCAGTGTACCTCAGCTTACACACTCTTCCTGTTTTCCTTCTATACACTGACATGTAAGAAATAGGAACTGCTATTTTGCTTTTAAGCAGAAGTTGGGGCCTGGAACCACAAGCACTACCTTGGAAGTGTGCTGGGGTGGTGTTTATTCAGTACTGATGCCACAGGGAGACCTTGTTTCCCAGAAAGGCAGTGGCACTGTCCTGGCTGGTGGGGAGCCCTGTGTCTTTGAGGAGGAGGATGATGTGCAGGAGGCTGTATTGCCATGTGATCTGCCAGCACTGGCCAGAGGCATCAGAGCAGCTTGATTGCAGTTGATAACAGCTAATTGAAATGTGGTTTTCTCGTTTTTGGTTTTTTTTTGTTTGTTTGTTTTTTGGTTTGTTTTTTTTTTTTTTTTTGCAATTCCAGGATCGAATCATTGATGCTGGGCCAAAGGGCAACTATGCTCGGTTCATGAACCATTGCTGCCAGCCCAACTGTGAGACTCAGAAATGGTGTGTGAATGGTGACACTCGGGTTGGGCTCTTCGCACTTGTAAATATCAAAGCTGGTAAGGAACACGCTGTTAATGCCTGCAGTAGCCTCGGGGGTTCTGTAGGGAAAAGGGGAGGGTTTGTAGCTCCCTGGAAGGGGATTTAATTTTTATTTTCATATGGGTATTCATGAGGCTTAACACCAGCACTAACGTAATCAAACACACACAGCCATGGTATCAGTGGAGGTTGATGTGGGCCCTGCTACAGGATCAATGCCCTTTTTAGCTGTAAAATGTGGTAGGGGTGAGGGGTTGCACTGAATTTTCAATCTACACAGATCTATGGAGAGATAAATAGTTTGGTGTCCTTGTGTAGTGGTGGCAGTCATTTGTGACCATTGTATTTAAAAAGTGCTTTTACTTCAGCAGTAAAACATTCTACTCTGTAATTCATTAACAAATTGTTTGGGTTTGATCTGCTTTTGTGCCAGGGACTGAGCTGACTTTCAACTACAATCTGGAGTGTTTGGGAAATGGAAAGACTGTTTGTAAATGTGGTGCCCCAAACTGCAGTGGCTTCCTAGGAGTAAGGCCGAAGGTATGATGCATCCTTTAAGCTTTTGTTCTTCCACATCGCCTCTTTGCATAGATGTGTATCATTGATTGGTTGCAGAGCTTTCAGGTTGAAGAGATCATTTAAGTGTGGCCATGGGAACAGTGCTTGAAATGAGTTAAATATTCGAGTTTTGATTCTGAGAGAGCAAATCTTAGTCTTCAGTTATCAGAGTTGCTATAAATAATGACAGGAAGCTTTATTTTACACTGAAGGAATAAAATAAAGAGGGGTTTTTTTAAAATTTTTTACACTGAAAGAATAAGTGAAAGAGGTTGGGGTATTTTTAATTTTTTTTTTTTTTTTTAATTTTCTACTTTGTATCATGACAATTTCCATAGCACTAGAGGAGCAAAGGACAGGCATGGGAAAGACTTCATCAGATAACCAAGAAAACACAACTCGGCCCATTTCCCATAGTAAAGGCTTGAGTAAATTGTGAGCATGCATGGAAGCTCAGCAAACTCACATTCCTTCACACTGAAGTTGCCTTAGAGCCAGAAGGCTGCTACCTCACCATCTGCAATAAAGTTCTTGGTTTTATTCTAGTTTTAATGAAATGACCAATTTTTACACATCAGACAGGCATAAGAAATTTGCCATATCTGTAGTAGAAAAAACACCAGCTTTTAGAACTCACTGACTTTTTAAGGGCTTCAATTTGTAACTGTAATGTTGCCGTAACAGGAATTGATTTCAATTACCTCCTTGTGTGAGCTGGTTCTCACTGGGAAAAGGAAATAACAGGAGCAGTTGGCCGAGTTCCCAGCTGTCACCCGCTAAATCTATGTCTCAGCTGTTGGTTTGTTACAAGTGCTTCACCAAATCAGTCTGTAATCCCTCTGCTCTGGCATGTGGATCCTGCCATGCCCACGGTTAAGGGTTAAAAACCTCTAGCAGCACAGTTGTTGAGCCCTGTCAATATATAGGGAAGGTTTCTTGAATTCTCCAAAGATTAGTTCTTCAGAAAAATTAACGTATAAAAATAAAAAACGGATGTCTTCAGAAGCTGACAGATGAGGGGAGTTGCACATCTGATATATTTAGTTCTTTTTCGGGTTGTGATTTAAAGTTCAATTGATTTTGTGCTGCCCCTGTGTTATGCATGGTTTGACTGTCATTTTTGCCTTGAAATTGCAGGTTGCACGATGGAAATCAGAGAAAGGTGCCCTTTAGTTGGCATTCATGTTCCATTGTGATATCTGAGGCGACTCATTCCATCTTGATGAGATGGGCTAAGAAACAATACCAAGAAAACAGTACCTTGGGGTGTTTTTTAAAAAAATTCTTCTCACAATAGATGCATTTTTAAGCTTCCTGAAGATACAGCAAGACAAAACTGATCACACTCAAGTTCACTCTTAAAAGTGCCTTCTAACTGGGAGTGTGGAAGAATGTTTGGGAGTCTGTCCTACTGCAGGGAGCAAGTGAGAATTGCTTAGTCCAGCTGTTAGACCTCTCTTAGACATTCAAATTAGCTATGAAGGGATTTTCTTGTTCTCTTTGTAATTAGATGGCTGAGGAACTAGGCGCTGAAAATCCGTGGCATAGTTTAGATGGAGGCATTTCAGTGCCTGCATTTTCAGTGATAAGAAAGGCCTGGCTTGTCCCCATTGTCAGGGGGAATGATGGTATGAAAGCAGAAACATCCACATGTGAAGGGGAAGGAAACAATCAAGAGATGTAACTCCTTGGTGACAGGAAAGCTGGATAGCCAACTGCAGAATTCTGAAATTGTACGTCTGGAGACCAAGGTTTTTAAATGTTTTGGTGATGAAAATATTATGCACGATATTTTTGCAGAATAAAGGATGTAAAAATTGCTTCATTGGCATTGTCTCAGCACACAGAGGTGTCCTGCATGGAGAATGCATATTTGAACACAAAGAGATGTAGAAAATGGCACAGAATTTAGCTCATGTCTCCTTAGATAAACTAAACTGAGGGTGCTTTGATAAGGTCAGGACTGGGGGCAAGAAGCATCATCTTTGTGGAGTTGAGTGTTCCACACAATGAGAGGCTCAGCCTGGCTTGGAGGGGGAGTTGGAAGAGCAGGGTTAGAGGAAGCCTTAGGCCAGAGAAAAGAGCACTTGAACCATTTAGTTGCCTGTCCTGGGCCCAGTTGTAGTTACTTCACTACACGGATAATTTAACTGTATTGATGTGGCAGAGTTCAGTTGTCATTGGCGTGGGAGAGTGAGAGGATGGGGCAGTTGCAAAGGAATAACTGAGTATAGGGGGAATGGAGATTGGATATTCCACAGTACACACCTGGAGAGGTTAAAAGCAGAAACAAATCCACCATGAGAAGGTCATGGCTGGGCAGTCGTGGTGGAGAAGGAGCCACTGTGCAGCTCAGCTGCCGCAGGACTGAGCTGTGGTGTGACACACAGTGGAAAAGGCAAATGGGGGCACTGCTCTGGGGGAATTTCCTGTTCTTTTGGCTGAGTGTTGATGTCTTTGTACACAGCCTGTCAGGTGTTATGTGAGGTAGCATGTGTAATTCTGTAACTTTCATTTGGGATAAATATACTCAATAAAGGCAGAGAAAAGCCCCTGGGAAGACTGAGTGTGCAGACTGTGAAAGTTTCAGTTTGCAAGCGGGAGAGTTTGTCCCAGAGGTTTCTTCAGGGAGATAGAAAAGCTTCAGATGTTGAACTTGGTGATCTTGGAGGTCTTTTCCAACCATAAAGATTTTGTGATTCTAGTGCAAAAGAGCAGCATTGACACAAGAACGAATAGTTCTAAACTGATGACAGATAAATTCAGACTGAAAATGGAGAGGGAAGTAATGAATGTGAAAAAGTACAGGAAGGCCCTGGAGAGACTCCTTCTGAGTCATGTGTGCCAGGAGACCTGACTGCTTTGCCCTGAAGAGTCTGGGAGAGGTGGCACAAGCTCAGTGACACCAGGCAGCCCCAGCTCCTCATTCTGCTGTTGCTAGTTGTATAAATCCCATGTCGAGCCAGGCTTTGCTGCAGGACTTCCAGGCTCTTTCAAAAGAACCGGGAGCTATTTGGTTGCCGAGTACCGAGCAGCTCTAGAGGTGCTGCACAGGTCTCAGGTATAGCCAGCAGTGGGATTTCTGTCAGCAGGCTTTGCAGCAGGAAGGGAGCAGGTGGATGGGGCAGAGCTGTGCATTAACCAACATTGTTTCACCCACAGAGCCAGCCCAGCCTCAGCGAGGAGAAGTCCAAGAAGCTCAAGAGGCGGCCGCAGATGAAGCGCCGGTCGCAGGCAGAGGTGATGAAGGAGAGGGAGGACGAGTGTTTCAGCTGCGGGGACGGAGGGCAGCTGGTCTCTTGTAAGAAGTCAGGCTGCCCCAAGGTGTACCACGCCGACTGCCTCAACCTGACCAAGAGACCTGCAGGTCAGTGCTCTGCACAGCTGGGCTCTGCTTGGGTCACAGTGTTGGCTCTGGGTGTCCTGGGTGCTGCTCATGACCTTGCACTCTATTCACAGCTTCTTGACATTTAGAGAAGTCTTTCTCAATTGAACAGACCTTGTTGCCCAAACAACCCAGCCCTGGTTTGCACCCCACTGTGACTGCAAAAAGGTGAACTAGTTGCTGAAGGGGGAGCTGGTCCTTGCCTAAGAGATGGTGCTTGTGAACTGACCCCATTCCTGGGGCCTGGCGGAGCATAATCCCAACAATAGTTGAGGTATTGGTCATCACACTGGCTGTTTTCCCAAAGCTGAAGAGAGTTTGAGTTGAATGGTGAGGAGAAGCACTGCTGGAAAATAGGTGTTAGAAAAGAATCTCTTAAATGTCTAAATAGCCATTAGTTCATACATAAGACAACAGTACTAAAGCATAATCTAGTTTGTGGTGAAATCAGGGCAAAAATTTGAAATAAAAAAATACTCAAAACGTACAATCCAGCCTCCAGCCTGTTCCCCTGCTTTCCATTTGCAAAGTTTCTCCTAACAGCCTGGCTTAAAAACACAAAGGATTGCCAGCTCTCTGATACACATTTTTTTACATAGTGGAAGATTGTTGTCTCAGTCCTTTTCTGGCCTATACAAACATAGCCTCAAGTTTTTATTCTTGATCTACTTTTTAAAACTGGAAACAAGTATTTTAACAGCATTGCAGCCGGGCCCTTGCTTACTCTGACAGAAGAGAATAATTATATTTTGGTTTTCACATAAAATTTCTTCGGAAATGATGTTTTACTTGTTTTGCAAAAATAACTTATATTGATGTGATATTGATGGTTTGCTTTATCCTTCTTGAGTTTTCATCTTGATCCTTTTCTGATCTTTATTTCTTTCTCCTGCTATACTGTTTTGCACCTGTCTTTATTTAATTACACCTTGTTGGTGCAAGAACATTTGTCCGGTTTAAATTCTGAGCCTGTCCAACTGGATTTTTGCACTCCCTTACAGGCTCGATGTTGTCTACCTGTATCTGTAAGAATATTTGCTGTTCTGCTTTCAGAAATTTAAATTATTGTACAGATTAAAATACACTCCGGAAAGATGTAATTTGAAATGCCTCCTCAGTTTGCCAAAGGACTGTTAATAACTCTTCTTTGAGAATGATTTTCAGTCAGTTGTAGCAATTTTACTCTTTTTACACATAGGCAGCGATTTTCATAGCCTGCTCTTCAGAGTATCATTCAGGACATGAAAGGTTCAGCACTTTCTACTTCAAATGTTTCCTCTGCCATGGGTATTGCTGTCAAGTAATTGGAATTTCCTGCTTGTTTGCATGTTTGCTAATTGTGTGATCTTACTTCCAAGAGCTCTGGGCTGTCCCTGGAGAGGGTGCTTATTCATTAGACCTTTTTATCCTGTCAAAGACCATTAGAGTGGTTTGATAGGATTTATCCTTCCTGCAACAAACTAGCAGGTTTTGACTTACTTTGTTTTCCATCTGTACAAATGACCTTTGTAAGGATGGTCCCAGGGTCTTTGCAGTGGCCCAGTGTTGTGTGGCTCTCTGGGATGCTGCTGGTGCAGGGGGAGCAGTGACAGCCTGTGCAGCAGCACCGTGAGCCAGGAACAGGGGAGAGACCATGGGAAGTGTTAAACATCCTCAGTTGGAAAAAAACGCCAAAAAATTGGAAAAGACACAGAAGAGCACTGTGCATATTTTGAGACTGGAACAGAAGCCTTGGACTGGCTTCAAAGGAGGGGAAAAACTTAGTACGTGTTGCCTTCAACCCCAGGGGAAAAGCAGCGTGAGAGAGGGGAGTGGAGAGCTGCTGTTGCACAAGTCCAGGGAGCAATGCCCACAGCTGCTCAGTGCTGTGCTGCAGGAACCAGCCTCCCTGGAAAGGAGCTGGTAGCCACAGCCACAGGTCTGTGGGTTTGGTTCAGGCAGGCTGGGAAGTGCTCTGGCCTGGCTGGTGTCCGTGGTTGCCCTCTGGCTCAGAGCTCTGTGGTCAGGGCTGTTCTTCAAGGAGCTGCTCCCCTCAGCAAGGCAGGGAGCAGGAGAGATGGGGGATGTGGGGTGCTGGGAGAGCTCAGAGGCAGGAGGTGTATTTGGAAAAACATCCTTACTCATCCTGTGGTGAGAGGTCGGGAGCTCAGCGTGTGCCTGGTTGCATCCATGAACTGGAAGCGTTCGGTAGAGCCAGCCACAGCCCTGGCTGAGGGAGCAGGAGGCTGAGCCAGTGAGGTCATCTACAAGTGAGAAAAGCAGCAGTCTCTGGAAGTGTAATGTTGTGTTTTGCCTGCTGGTGGTTTTGGTACTGATGGTCAATAGGTTTGCTGTGAAAATGGAGCTGCTGGGGGAGCAGCTTTGTTTTATTGTGTCCATGCATGGCCAGAGGTTAAGGATGTGCCTTTGGGTTCAGAGATAATAGAAACTTAGGCCTTGTGATCACTGCTCTCCCACTTCTTCTTTCTAAAAAACAGGAAGGGAGGTTTTTGACCCAGAATTAAAAGATGAATCTGACATATTTGCTTAAAAAGTCCTTTGCGTGTTGCGCACAGATAACCACTGCTGTTTTCTGTGAAAATCAGAGCTACAGAGATGTGCAAACTGGGGGTGTCTGCTCCTCTCTGGACACTTCTGTTGGTTAGTGCTGTGCAGGAACCAGATGGGCTTTTGGTCTGAGCTGATGTGGCTTGTGTTTGTCATGGTTATCATTGCCCTTGCTGCTTCTGAGAATGCAGATTTGTGTTAACTGTCTGTCAAGCTAAGGCAGAAACTGGAGAGGACGTGTAGGTTTGTATGTGGGTATTACAGGCGTTTTCTCACTTTCTCCCGAACTCCCTTTGCAGCAGGCCTTTGTCTCTTGCCCTTGTCCTTCTCCTAAGGTGTGTCTTTTCTCCCGTGTCCGTGCTGCAGGAAAGTGGGAGTGCCCGTGGCATCAGTGTGACGTGTGTGGTAAGGAAGCAGCTTCGTTCTGCGAGATGTGCCCCAGGTCCTTCTGCAAGCAGCACCGGGAAGGAATGCTCTTCATCTCCAAGCTGGATGGAAGATTATGCTGCACAGAGCATGATCCCTGTGGGCCTCACCCTCTAGAGCCAGGAGAAATTCGTGAGTATGCGCCTCCCATAGAAGGCCTGACTAACGGCGAGGACACCCAGCCACCAGAGCAGCTGCCTGCAGACACAGAGGCAGACACAGATCTGAGTGTTCAGCCCCTGGACAGCCTACCTCAGTCTGTGGCCCTCAGACTGCAGTCACCAGAAAAGCCCCCGGCTACCCTAGCGCTGAGGCTGCCTTCTTCAGACAAGCCCCCCACCACCCTTGCTCTGAGGTTGCAGCCATCAAACAAGCCCCCCACCACCCTGGCCCTCAGGCTACCTTCACCAGACAAACCACCTGCCACCCTGGCTCTGAGACTGCCACCATCAAATAAACCCCCCGCCACCTTGTCACTGAGGCTCAAGCCATCCAACAAACCCTCCACCACCCTCTCGCTCCGGCTTCAGCCTTCGGACAAACCTCCCACCACCCTGTCGCTTCGCTTGCAGCCATCAGACAAGCCCCAGGCTGCCCTGTCCCTAAGGCTGCAGTCAGAGAAGCAGCCCATCATTGTAGCGCTGCGGCCTCAGCAGCCCGACAAACCTCCCAGCAACGCGGTGCTCTGGCCACTGGACGAGTCCTCCAGTGACGCCTCGCAGCCTCAGCTGCCAAGCAAATCTCCGGGGTCACCACAGTCCCCGTTGGATGAGTCACTTCTTACTGCTGGTGACCTGCAGCTCCAGCTGTCACACGTGACTCCTGATGCCCCCGAGGTTTTGGAGTTATCGGACAAGTCCCTCATTGGCAGCAGGGCCCAGCAGCCCGAGCTGCTGGATGAGTTCCCCATGAAATGCCTGCATCCTCCACTGTCTGACAGACTCCTCGCCACGGTGGGGATGCTGCAGTCCCAGCCGGAGGATGAGCCTCCTGAGGCTGATCAGCTCCAGCCACTGGACAACTCCTCTGCCCAGAGTCCGCAGCCGCAGGCTGTGGAAGAGGCTTCCAGCTCTGTGGTGCCACAGGTCCCAGCATTGGAGATGGCTTCCAGTCCTGAGGTGCTGTGGTCTGTTTCCATTGAAAAAGTCCCAGACTCCCCAGTCTCACGGATCCTGCCCTCAGAGAAGGCTCCTGGATCAGCAGTACCACAATCCCTGCCTCTAGAAAAGGCTTCCTTCTCCGGGGCAGTGCGGGTCCCAGACACAGAGAAGTCTCCCAGCTCTGGGTCACCTCGTCCCCTGCCTCCAGAGAAGGCTGCTGGTTCGGGTATGCCTCAGATCCTGTCCACAGAGAAGGCTCCCAGCTTAGGGTTGCCATGGCCCCTGGCTCCGGAGAAGGCCCCTGGCTCCCGGTCACCACACGTCCTGCCCACAGAGAAGGGTCTCAGCTCAGGGGCCCTTCGGATCTCAGTCACACAGAAGTCACTCTCCCCCGGGGTGCTGCAACCCCTTCCTGCAGAGAAGGCTGCTGACTCCGGGGCCCTGCGGGTTCTTCCTTTGGAAAAGGCGCTCAGCTCCGGGGTGTCTCGGCCTCAGCTCTTGGAGAGGCCTCTCGCTCTTACAGCCCCCTGGCCTCAGGCATCGGATAAGCTGGCTGCTGCTGTGGCTCCTCGGCCTCAAGCCTTGGACAAGCCTCTAGCTGCATCAGCTCCGAGGCTGTTGCTGTCGGAGAAGGCGCTGCGTCCCGTCGACCAGAACGCTCAGCTGAAGGAGAGAGGAGCCCCAGCCATGGAGCTGAGTCCCCAGCAGAAAGAGAGGACCATGTTAGCTGGGGAGCAAATCTCTTGGTCTGCTGGGAAGGTGGTGACGCACGTCGGACAAGTACCTTGGCCTACAGAGAAACTACAGACGCACGAGCAAAGCCACTGGTCCACCACGAAAGCCCTGACACCTGCAGAGCAGCCTTCCCGGACAGCAGAGAAACTACCAGAGCCAACCCTTCAGCCTAGCTGGGAAGTGGCCTCAGGCCCCTCGGAGCAGACCCCGTGGACATCAGAGAGATTGTGTGCATTCGAGCAGACCCCTCGGCCAGCCAGGGAAGCGCCAGTGTCCCCGGAGCAGATGCAGTGGCGTGTCACGAACGTTCAGACAATTGATCAGATTGCTTGGCTGAGTGGAAAACCACAGACTCCTCGGGGGCAGGACCCTTTGCCTGAACAAAACACAGCGCTAGCCCTTAGCCAGGATTCTGTCTGTCATGAGTTGGCTGACTCAGAGCCAAAGTGAGGTTGGTGAATATGGGAGGCAGGTTTCAGTCGTTTAATGTTTAGGGAGGGGGAATCTTTGTTTTGTTTTTTTTATTCACTTCCCTGAGCCCAGCCCCTAACCCATGCACATCCCATCCATATTCTCTTGTGTCATGAGCAAGAACATTCTCTTAAATCTGAGTCTGGCCCAGCCAAAGGGAGAGAGCATCCGTGACGTTTTCCTCTTCCTTTTACAAATGGTAAAGCTGAAATAAAGAGTCCACTCTGGGTAAAAACCTCCAATTCCATTGAAATGGTCACATTACTGATCCAGCATGTTCAAGCTCCAGGTTTGATTTGTAGGTGGGTTCCCAGGCACATCCAGGGGCCTTGCTCTTGTTACTGCATTTAAGGAAAGTGGATCAGTCAGGCTGCCCTGGCTCTGGAAATGTTTCAGGGATCATGTGGTGAGCAGTCAGGTGTGTGTCCTTGCCAGACTCCAGAAGCAGGGACGGGATTTTTTGTCACCTGCCCAGGTCTCTGTCCCTGCAGGGCGTTGCTTTACGAGGTTTGTCCGTGTGTTCACTGTGACATGCTGTGTGTGTGGTTTGCTTAAGGACAGGGATCATCTCCAGGGAGATGGGAGAGGAGCCTCCTGCACTTGCTCAATGCAGTTTTCTCCAGCAATAGGCAGTATCCAATCAGGCTCCTTTTTCACAGAGCTGCAACTGGCCAGGCTCACAGGGAGATCTGTAGGAAGTCAGGGAAAAGAGCGATCTTGGAAGAAGTCATCTGGCAGTTTTTTCATTCTTGTGTCTTAATCCTTTAGCACAGGACACGTGGAGTGTTTTCCTGCACTTGACAACGTAGTGACCCATAAAGCAGCAATAGTGGAGCAGAGCAGAGTGGGTTCCTGGAGGTGCTGAGCACTGCCCTGCCAAGGGGACAGTGCTCCCTTTCAAATTTCCATCCAGTCTCTTGTAGACCTCTGTTGTCAGCGTGAGCCAGCGGACTGAGCAGTCCTTTCTCCCTTTGCCTCAGACGTGTTCAGAACGTGTTCCCATCACACCTGGTGTTGCCAGCAGCAAGCCAAGTGTGTCCCACTTCCTGCACAGCACATAGGCAAGGGTGCCATAGCTGGGTCAGGACCCATCTCAGCACCTTCCCCTTGTGTAGCTTCTGGCGTAACTCTTCTACAACCAAAGGAGACTTGAATTAACTGGACTGTGTTGGTGTGCATGTGTGTGTGCGCGTGTGCATCCATCCAACTGAATTGTAGTTCTCACACTGGAACACGGTGGGCTCCAGCAGCTGGCTGGCTTTCTTTTTTCCTCTTCTCCCTTTTACAGTGAAGGCGATGTTTGGTACCTGGTGGTCATCGGGCTGGTGTCCAGACTAGGCCTGCTGAAAGCCGTTCACTCGAGCGTTGAGGCAGAAGTTGGCTTGGCTGTGGTGCTCGTGGGACAGGCAGTAGAGTCCCAGGGACCTGCAGCATCTTGTGACCACCGGCACCCTCACAGGCAGGAGGAGGACAGACCTCCTTCGGAGGCACTGCCTGGCCTGGATAGGGTTGGTGTCCTGCCGAGGAAACGCTGCTGACCAGCTTTTTCCCACTCTCACAACACATTACCTCTGTAATTACCTGAGCTCCACCGATCTGGGGCCGCAGCCTTGGATCTCCGTGCCGCCGCCAGACCCTTGTGCAGCTCCAGTGTGTGTATCCTTCTCCTCCTCCTTCCAGGCAGATCCGCAGGCCCCTCCCCAGCAGGGAGTGCTCCCATGCTGACCTCCTTCCTCCGACATGGGAGCAAGTCCTTGTTCCCACCTGGCTTGCAAGTGCCTGCTGCTCCCAGAGCAGACGGGCATGAGCTTTGCAGTTTTCTATGAAGGGAGGCAGACACCTGTACCAAGACAAATCCTGATCCGTTCTCCTTTCCTGATGTGTGCACCCTGAGACAACGTCCTGCTGTAAAGGCCGGGTGTGCTGGGCACCAGTGCTATGGTGCATCTCTTCTCTAGTCCAAATCATTTCAGATCCTTTGTAGAATAGCTCACGACTTGGAAAAGCTTTATGGCTTATGGAAACTTAGTTGTTTAATGTTGTTTTTTTTCCGGGAAGACTGGCAGGTCAGTTCCTGCTTGCTGCTGAAACTAGGGAAATGCAAGCAGCGTGCATTTCTGCGTGACTCCTCCACAAAGGGAATCAGGACAACTCAGATCCATTGAGAGAGAAGATTACCTTAAGGGCATTTATTAAGGTTTTTAAACAAAAATTAAAAAAAAAAAAAATTATGACGTTCAGTATATTAAGTATTTATCATGTGTGAGAAGGAAAATAAATCTTGAATTTACATTTATAAGCCTTCCCATGAGCTGGACTTAGTCATGTAGATTGTGTAAGTAGGGTTTCCTCAGTGCCAGCGCCCAGCTAGCTCCCACTGTAACCAGAGAGGTCCCTGCGCTGCTCTGTCCACCTCCGCTTCGCATTGTCACGTGTTAACTAGTTACTTGTTTCATGAAAAAATAAACTGTGAATATTTTTGGTGCAGGCTTTTTTAAATCTGTAAAATGGAGAAGTTCTCAGTGAATTCTCACAAGAGCAGGTTTGAAAAAAATCACTTCTATAAATCGCGGGCTCACGTAGCACGGTGAGGCTCATGGCAGCAGCCACCTTTCATGCCAGCAGGTGCTTACCCAAAAGCTTGTTTGGAACAGTGAATGTGGATTAAACCGTTGCATGGCATTTCCCACAGCCTACTTTGTTGCAGCTACTGTATCCCGTCTCTTCTTGTCTCCCTTTTCCACAAGGATCCAGGTTTCTGGCTTGCTACTTTGCAGCTACTGTTGGAAAGTTGAGTTCAGCTTAGCTAGGAGGCTGCTTGGCAAAACTGGCGTTGAGGAACATCATTGAAGGAGGAAGCCAGGAAGCTGCTCTTCCCTCTTTGCCCTTGCTAGAGCCCTGGGCGATGCTCTGTCAGATCAGGAGGGCTTTTCAGAGGGAGTAGTGGTGCTTTTGGGAGTTTCTGGGCTGTTCTGTTTCATAGACAAGGCCTGACCAGCTGTAAAGAGAGGTCCCAGCAGCCCTGCCCTTGTCCAGCCTGCCCTCATTAGGGAGCATGAGCTGGGGAACAGCTTCTGGCAGCAAAACCCTTGTGAAGGAAATGTGGGTATCTTCTGTACTCAAGGTGACTCAGTGTGGTGGCAGCTGGCAGCACTGCCTTGGAGGAGGAGAGGGACATGTCTGTGTTGAAGCAGTTGGGTTTGTTTGCTGCCGTTCGTTGCTGCCTTCAGAATTCAGCTGGTTTGAATCATGGGGAATTTTAAAAGTAGAGGGTAGAGGCAAAGTAATCCATACCCCTGGCAGACTCTGGGAGGGACACGTCTGCAGCCTTGTGCTGGGCTCAGACCTGTGCAACAGCTCCATGCCAAGACTGTGATGCTCTCTTGCTGTGTTGGAGGGATCCAATCATGTGGTCACTTAGTCCTGGGTCAGCCCTAATTGCACCCAACGTGGCTGAGAGGTGACTCCTGTGTTGATTCACTGGTGTGGAGCACTGTAGAAGCAGAATCAAGGGTGTAATTATCTCTGTCCCTTCCCTGGTGTCCCACGATGGCTCACAGAAATTTTCCAGACTCATTCCTGGTAGGAGTGGCTCCCTCTTCCCATTTCTGAAGGGGATGCAGGCTCTGCTCCTATATGAACACTGCTGGTCAACATCCCTGCTGCCAGGATAACTGCTACCCCTGCTCAGAGCAGTGGGCTGGGGTCAGCAGCCGTGGCCTCCACCCCACCGGAGGACCCACTTTAGTGCTGGATTTCCACTGTGGGCAGGAGAGTCACGGGTGCCCTTTGGTGACAGAGCTTTGATGAGGAATAACAGTGTGGTCAGGGCCTTGTGCCCCGTCGGGATGAGGGTTGCAGAGGAGGAGCCACCACAGGACATGTGGGGTGTGTGGGCAGGAGGGGTGCAGGCACAAGCCACTGTTCTGCGTGGCTTGTCCCATCTTCCCCAGTGCCCACTGGCAGCCAGGGCTCTGGTGAATCTAGCAGGAGTCACTTATCACTGTAAGAAATGATCACCTCACCTACTGCACGTGTCCAGACGCAAATTAGGTCCTGGTAGCTTGCTTTATTGCTGTTCTCCAGTTAAACTTTTCCTATTTAACAAAAAAAGCTCCACAGGAACCAGAGTCACTTCAATACACAAAGCATCTGGGTGGTACCGTGGGAGCACATGTTAATTCAGGGTTAAACCCCTGCAGGCAGAGGGCTCTGAAGGTGTGGCTGGTGCTAAAATTGGGGAGACAACAGAGATGGTTGAATGTAAAGGACATTAAAGAATTAAGGTGAGACAGTGCATTTGTTAGAAAAGCTTCAGCTTAGTTTCAGAGAGAGAAAAAAGAAGAGAAAGAAAAAGCATCCCTAACCTTGATGCTCTTGGCAGTGTGTTAGCCCTGAGCATGCTCTGGGTGTGCCCAGCTCCTATCTGGACACCACAGCCGGTGTTGTCACAGGGCAGGGGGAGTTTGAGAAACCTCAGACCTCCAACACCTTCTGTTTCTTTTTAATTTCAGCCTTAACTTCTGATTTTGCTTGATGTTTGGAATAACCATAATTGTAACCTGCTTGTAATGTGCTTTGCCCTAAATTACTGATGAGGCTTTCGGCCTTTGCTAGCCAGTGAGTGTTAAAGCAAAGTGGCAAATCGTGCAGCTACTCTGGAAGTATGGGGGGATGCTGTGTTTGATCTCCCAGGCTTTGCCCATGCTAATTACCCACCCTCCTGTGATAGTGATGACGCTGGTGGCAGCATTTGCAGCTGAGGCTGCTCCTCTTGCAGCAGCACAGCTGGGCTGATGGGTGCTTGGGGCTCCCAGGACTTGGGACATGGGACACTGGAGCTTGGGGACTGCTCTGCCACATGCCTGGCTTCAGCAGGAGTCTCACCTGTGGGGTGCAGTGCCCTTGCTTAGCAGGAGATGGGAGAATGCAAGATTCCTGCTCCGGGTCCTACAAAAGTGACATAAGCAAAGTTTGGTGCCAGGGGAACGGGACAGATTATGTGAGCTCGGGCTGGAGGAGCAGCAGTGATGGACAGTCCCTACAGCACTGAATCTACCTCCTAGGGAAATCTGAGAAATGGGTGTTGCTATGGCCTATTTCAAGGTAAAGTTTTAATCAAGTTTGCCCTTGGCGAAGCCCTTGGGCTATTGTGGTGCTATTGTAAACCGTTGGCAGCTTAGCACAGTAGGGCTGGACTCACGGCTCCTGGCCTGCGGGCTGGGGCTTCTTGGCCAGCTGATCCCATCCCCCTGGAGCTGGGGCCGGGCTTCAGCACGCGTGGCTGAAACAGGACAAGGAGTGACTCGGTTCCTTCAGTTCATGGTGGTTTTGAGACTCAAACCAGTGTGTCACTGAGCCCTGTGGGGAGCCCGTGGAGCCACGTGAAGCAAGCAGGCATCCGCTACTGCATGTTCTTCGTGTCTGTTTGGTACTGAGCTGGTTTCAGTTTTTGTTTCTTTTTCTGATGTTTCCGAGTTGTTGACTTCAAGGAACTGGGTTTTGTGTATTTTTTTAGACACTGGGAACTTGTTAAAAGGAAAAGCAGCAAGCACTGGGAGGCTCAAGGTGGATCGTGGCTGGAGCTGAGGGTGGCCCCGGTTGGCGTGGGTGGGAGGTGAGACGTGTTGGCAGCAGCGGGAGCAGGCAGGGAGTGGCTCTCCCTGCGAGGGGCTGTGGAAGCCTTTCAGCAGTGGCACTCCCAGCCCTGCATATCCGTGGTGCCGAGCTCACTGCCCCACCAGCCTGCTCGGCCCCAAGACACTGACCGTGCCGGGCACTGTGCCTCGCTTTTAATGTCCCCTGCGCCCTCCAGCACCGTGTGCTCTAAGCTGGGGTCCTGGCTGCCAGCTAGCCGAGGGCCCTGGGGGGGGTGGCTGCCCACTGCCCCTTCCTCACTGCCCGGGGACATGGGAGGCCACTCGTGGCAGCAACGTAAGTTGTGCTGGAGCCATGAGTGAGAGGTTTGCTCATGAGAAGAACCTTGGTGTGAGCTGCCTTCCTTCCCCTCTGAGGTCTGCTGCCCACAGGGTGGTGGCAAATGGGGGTCCCCCACAGGGTCCTGTTCTGCAGGCTCAGGCAAAGGGAAACACATCAGGAGTCAAGGATCCCAGCCAAGGCAGAGGCCAGCGCCGGAGCACTGCAGGGGGTACAAAGAGGTGCTCAGCCCTGGCCAGGAGTCGTCTGTCAGTTGTAAGAAGGAATGCCAGAGCAGGTGAGAGTAAACTACATATTTCCAGCATGTATATTATTTTTAGAAGAGGGAGAGGGGAGAGTCTTGGACCATTGATTACTTTCATTTTGCTCCCCTTAGACTGTTGGCTGTGTATGTGAAACTTATCATGAAAAGAGGGTTGCCCTGCCCAGGTGCTCCCAGAACATGTACTGTAATTCTTTGTATATAGAAGAAAAATTACTGTAAAGTAAAGTTTAACTTTACTCTCGATGTCCTCTTGTGGTTTGTCTTGCTGGGTGGGGGGAGGCAGGGAAGGGAGAGCCCTGACAGCCTCTCGCGCAGGGGTACGGCTCAGACCACAACGCGTTTTATTTACATTGTACACCTGGAGAGAAGACGCTTAAATAAATCTGCAAAGAATCGAGCATCTCTGAGAGAATAAGTTACTGGCCACCGCTGGGCCACCACAGCTCCCACAAACGCCACAGGTGGCAGGGAGGGGGTCCCCAGGGTGACAGTCCATGATTCCCGGCACTGCACGGCAGCCCGGTGCCGCTCTGTGTGCCAGGAGAGCAGTCCGTAGGCTGTGCTGTGGACAGGCCCAAACAGCTAAAACACAGCAGGTAAAAAACCGGAGGAATCCGGTGCGCGCCAGCTGCCTATCCGGCAGCAGCAATTCCCTTTTGGCACAGGGGCTCAGTGGTGGCAGCAGCTGTAGAAGTAGGGACTGTTCCTCTGGCCCAGGTTGACACCCTTGTCCTCTGGAAGAGAGCAGGAGCGGCAGGCTGCTGGCATGTCCACGCCACCAAAGCTGCTGGTCCCAGGTGTGGGCCCTGGCAGGTCCCCTGGGGAGGGTTTGGTGCCCCGTGGAGAAGTGGTGAGGTTCAGGGTCATTGCACAGCTCACACGGCACGGCCCAGCCCAGGGCGGGAGGCACAGCCAGGCTGAGCATGCCTGGGCAGGGCTGGTGCAGAGCTGAGCCAGTCCTGCAGCCCAGCAAGGCTCCTGGCTCCCAAAGGCCATCATGACCCAGCTGGGTGGATGTGGTGAGCCTGGCCTGAGCAGGCATGAGAATGCTGTGATGGAACTCAAACTCCATGAGACAATCCCTGGCATGGAGTCACAGCAGCCTCAAGTGAAGCTCTGCACCCTCCCTAGAGGCACAGGAAAGGGTGCCTGGGGAGGGACAGGTCCTGCCTACTCACCTGTCATCACCTGGAAGGCGGAGAAATTGACATAGTCTTCAGCCACCTTTTGGAACAGCTCATCTGGGGGGAGAGGAGGCATGGCAGGTGTGGGTGTCCCCCTGCCAGGCAGAGCCCCCAGCCCTGCTCAGCCAGGACACAGCCCCAGTGAGGAGCTACTCACCCACGCTCTGGCCCGTTTTACTGGAGGTCTCAAAGAGGTCTGCTTTGATCTCTGAAATGAGGGCCCAGGTTGGCACTTGCTGCAGGTGCAGCAGATATGGCTCCATGGGGTTGTCTCCCCCGAGAGTCACCCCTTGGGCACAGCTGCTGACAGCAGGCTGGCAGGGACCCAGGGCAGGGCTCCCAGCCCCTTGGCCCAGCTGGCCATGTGCCTACCCATGTCAGGACATGCTGTGCCCAGGGAGGTCCCTGGCAGAGCTGGTGCCTCACCATACAGGGAGCCCTGGTGCCACTGGATCTGCTGTGGGCCCACGGCAAGGGCAGAGCTCCTTGTGTGGACACAGCAGCTCAATCCTCCCCCACTCCCCACCCTCTCAATGCTCATGAGCCCGGGAATGACCAGCACCGGCCGTACCGTCAGCGTAGTCCTGCACATCGTGGAAGTCAACCCCCCGCTTCCTCCTGTCCTCCTCCAGCAGGTCGCTCTTGGTGCCGCACAGGTAGATCCGGCAGCCCTGCGGCAGGAAAAGGGTTGGGAGGGGTGTGCCCACGTCCCCACCACCAGCGCCCCTTGTCCCGTGGCGAGGCTTCACAGCCCCCGGGCCCCCCGTACCTCCTCACAGTTCTGCAGCTCGTTCACCCAGAACTTGGCTCGCTGGAAACTGCCACTGTCAGTGAGATCTGGGGAGAGGAACCAGGGTCTGCTAACACTGCTCCTCAGTGCCCAACCCACTGGTGTCACCACCACCCTGGCCTGGGCCCTTTGCAGCCACCAGCTCCTTCCCGTTCCCATTCTCCGTGCCCCTACCGTAGCAGACGACGGCAGCCCGGGCTCCGCGGTAGTAGATGCGGCTCATGGCCTCATAGCGCTCCGAGCCCGCCGTGTCCTGGGGGCGACAGGGAGGTGCTCGGCAGGCTGACAAGGGTCGGAGGGTCTCAGGGGTCCCTCAGCCAGGGGGTGGCCAGGGATGTCAGCGGGGCGCTGGCACAGCCCTCGCCCCTGCACTTACCCAGATGCCCAGGGTCACTGTCTGGTCCCCCACGGTCATCACCTTGGCCACAAAAGCGGCTCCGATCGTCTGGAAGCGAAGCAAGAGGAGCGGTGGGAACCGGCCCGGGGATGCGGGGGCAGCTGGCCTGGGAACACGGTGGAAACCGGCGAAGGGACACGGGAGAATTCACCCCGGTGCGTGCGGAAGGAGGGTGAGGAAACGAGGGGACCGACCCGCGGGCGCGGGAGGGATGTGCTGGGTCCCGGCCCGGACACGGCGGGGACAACACGAGGGGACGCCGTCCCAGAGACGTGGGTGGCAACATCCTGGGGACACGGCGCGAACACGGGGTGACCACGGGCAGGATGCGGGGGTGACACGCGAGGGGCTCGTCCCGAGGAGGCGAGGGAGACACGGGGGACCCAATCCCGGGGACGCGCTGCAGCGGCGCGGGGCCGCGAGGTGCCGGTGTGTCACTCACGTTCTGGTAGGGCCCGGCGCGGAAGCGGCCGTGGGCGCAGCGCTCCACGAGGCTGCTCTTGCCCACCCCCTCCTGCCCCAGCAGCACCACCTTGGCGTCCACCCGCCGCCCGCTCATCCTCGCGCCGCCGCCGCCGCGGGGC
>VZSE01002627.1:10808-52880 GCA_013398275.1 Promerops cafer | reverse complement strand
GGGAAAGCGCGTGCTTCAAATTTGAATCGGCGGGAGAGGAGGGGGCGGGCCACGCCCCCTCGGTGCCAGGCCACGCCTCTTGTGCCGGGCTACGCCTCCTGTGCCGGGCCACGCCCCTGTCGGTGTTTAGGCAATTGCCGCCCCTTGTCCCCGCCCCCGGGGCCACGCCCCCGGAAAGGTGCGCCCCGGTGACGCGCGGCGCGCTGCTCGCCCGTGTGCGCCCATGCGAGCCGGGCGGGAGCGCGCAAGGCTGCTGCCCCCATCCCCTCGTCCCCCGCCCCACCGAGTCCACGGGTGTCCCCAAACCGGCCGCGCCCACCAGCCTCCCGGGATTCGCCGCGGCCCTGCGCCACACGGCCCAGACAGACGGGTTTATCTCTTTATTAAAATCCATCGGGTGGGGGCGATAGGGAGGGAAGGGGAGCGCCGGGCCCCAGTTCCCGGGCACGGCACGGCACGGCACTGCACGGGCGGCCCCGGGGCACGCGCTGTCATGTGAGGGCTGTTTGCACCTTCTCAGGCCAGGCCCCGGGGGGAGACTCTGCCCCGGGCCCAACAGCAGCCAAAGTTCACCTGAAAAAAAACCACCACGAAGCACATTTCCAGCCGCGGGGGCAGGTGCATGGAAGCAGCAGGCAGCTCACGGAAAGCAGAGCAGGCCACAGTGCACCAGGAGAGGCGGTCCTGCGCCCACCATCACTCTGTATGGGCTGCCACCGTGTGTGGGGTCCTGCCCCTGTGCATCCGGGGGAAGCCTAACACCATGTGGGGGGGTCCTGCCGCCATGCCCACCAAGGTCTGAGAAGAGTCACGGGGCCGAGGTGCTGTCTTGCAGCCCTGGAGCGGCCCTGGGCACACAGTTGTGTGGCCTTGTATGATGCAGATCTGGCAGAAGGGCTCTCACTGGCTCCGGGCACAGCGGGACGTGGGCGGGAGGTGTGTGGTGTAGCAGTGGGTGCAGACACGCACGGGTTTGGTCTGGCCGTAGTAGGGCAGCACTGCGGTATTCGGTGAGCAGCGGGCACAGAAGATCTGCCGGGAGGCCAGAGAGGGGCTGAGCAGAGCTGGATCCCTCGGGGAACCCCGCATGCCCTATGCCAACCCCATCCTACCTTCCCACAGCTGCGGCAGTGGTGCCGGCGGCGTAGCAGGGTGAAGGGCGAGCGGCAGGCAGAGCACTGGCTGCATGTGCTGTCCGGCACCCACTCGGGCAGGTGGCGGGCACCTGCTGGGCAGAACACATTGGTAAAAACCCTCAGCCTGGCTCCCCTCACAGCCAGACCCTCTAAGGCAGGATGAGGCAGGATCAGCCCCAGCCTCACACCCTGCCCCAGAGCCACGGCACCTGGGCAGCCCCTTACCTGCCCTCCGGAGCCTGGCAGCCTCTGCAGGGCTGGAGCACAGTGGGCAGTCAGCCACGCGAGGAGCATCTGTCACACAGGAGTCACCATCTTTCTCTTCTGCAGGGACAAGGGTTATGGTCCAGCCAAGCTGGAGCTGGGCAGGCACTATGGCCACGTTTTTCCCAAGCCTAGGGCTGTGGCCTTGTCTCACCAGGGATGGGCGACGGGCAGGGCAGAGAGGAGCAGTCCCACATGTCCCTGGGGATTACTCACTGCTGTAACTCTGCTCATCCGAGGGCTCCGCCTGCGAGCACACGATCTTGAAGACCGTTTTCAAGATGCTTCGCATGTCACTGGCAAAGTTGGTCTGGAGCTGATCAGCCACCCCTGCACCAGGAGGGTGAGCGGTCAGGGTGCTGGGGGGATCAGGGTGCTGGGGGTTTGGCTTGGGGGTCACTCACCTGAGATGCAGACGAAGAGGGTGTGCAGCATGTCCTTGGTGCTGCTGTAGCGTGAGCGCAGCTCCGAGCAGCGGGCACCTGGGGTGGCATTGACCCCCATCCCTGGGCCGCTCCCAAGGGGCTGGGGACTGTGCAGGGGGGAGGTGACCATTGCGCCAGGGATGGTACGAGATATCCCTGCCCCAGTGCACAGGGATTTGCCATCTTGGCCCTGTTCCCTGCCCACCACACACCCCTGCTGCCAATCGGTGCCCAGGTCATCCCCTGCACTGGGGGGTCCCAGTTGTGTGGTGCAGGTGGGGGGTGGTTGGGTGGCATTAGGGACCCCCAGAAGACTGAAGGGAGCAGGGGGGTCCACACTGGGCACAGCTGCCCCCCAATCTGGAGGGGCATCTGGACTGCAGGGATCCTCCTGTTCAGCTGTGCACAGGCTCCTCTCCAGCAGGCAGAGCTCCTCTGCTGACAGCACCCGCAGCAGGTCCCTGTGATGAGGGGTTGGCATCAGCCCCATGTCACGGCCCCACTGCTGCCCCACAGCCCCACCCATCGTCCCCCACTGCACACCTGATCTTCTTCAGGAGGTTGTAGAAGGGGCTGAAGACCCGGGACATCTCCTCAGGGCTCCGCTCCAGGCTGAGTGGACCCTCGGGGTAGATGAGGAGACCGCTGTGAGGGAACAGAGCCTGACTCATGTCGGGGGCTGCCTGGGACCCCAACTCTCCATGGGGAGAAGGGGCTGGTACAGGGCAGGGAACATACCCCCTTCTCTAGGGGCTGCACCCACCTGATAATGGCCAGGCGAGGGATGGTGAACATCAGCAGTGGTTCATAGCCATCAATCATCTCCTGGGTCAGGTAGCCCAGGTGCAGGGCTCTGGGGACACAGACACCCTTACAGTGGATCTGAGCCTAGGGATGCTGCCCATCCTTGGGGCTGGAGTCCCTGCAGCACCCACCTGACACACAGTGCCCCTCACTCACCTCTCCACTGTCTCACAGAAGAGCACGATGATCTCCTGCTGCCTGTAGATCTCATCAGGAGACTTCACTGCCACCAGCGAGGACACATAGCTGGAGAGATGGAGAGACTGTTGAGGCCCCTACAGTCCTGGCACAGCCCACCACAACCCCAGCACCCTAATCCTGCCCCTTACCTCAGCTCAAACTCTGCAAATAGCCGGTCAAATTGGATGAGCACAGCCCGGACAGGCTCTGGGTAGGAGTTGGGTTGGCTCAGGCTTTGCTCCCGCAGCACGGTCCGGACCAGCTCCAGGCTGCACAGCAGATTCCTGGCCTGGGGCCGCAGCTGTGCCCCATCTGACTCCTCCATCTCCAGGAAGGTCCCAGCCAGGAGACACTGCCGGGATAGGGATTGTCAGTAGCCAGCACCCAAGGCAATGCCTAACCCCAGGGTCAGCTCACGGTGGGGTGTCCACTGTCTCGGGCTCACCTCGGCAGCAAACAGCATGTGGTTCCCCAAGTTGTCCACCAAGAGCTCCTCGGGGAACTTGACCAGGTAGTCACGACTGTGCCGCTGCGTGGGGATGCACTCCTCCATGATCCGCTCCAGGACGGCCAGCAGGTGAGCCTGGGGAAGGCAGGGCTGTCACCCGTGGCTTCCCGGGGAAACTGAGTCACAGCGGGATCTGGGCTGCCCCCGTACCTGGCTGAGGTGGAGCTGGTTGAGGAGCACCAGGTACTGCTGCGGATCCAGTTCGGCATCCAGCCCGTTGATCTCGGCCACCACCCGTGTCACCCTCTCGTCGGCAAAGAAGAACTGGGAGAGCAGGCGCGGGTCAGAGCGCTGCGGGAAGAGCAGAGGGGTGGTGGTGGGGGCACCCCACATCTCCATGTGCTGCTTCAGCAGGATCCCAAATCTCCCATTCCCACAGTCGTGGAGGAAGCGGACCCCACGGATCCACAAACACCTATTCGGGCAGGTACGTGGGACCTCCCACGGCAGCTCTGGCTCCTCCCGGGGAGCGCCGCCCTCCCCACCCACCCGTGCCTCAGTTTCCCCGGGGGCAGAGCAGGATGAACAAGCTCAGCCGCATCCCGGCAGCTTTGGCACCGATCCGTGCGTGGCTGTAAACACCGGGAAAAGTCCTCCGGAGTCCCCCCGCTTCCTCCTCCCGCTCCACCACGAGGACCCCCCGCCGCTCCCCTGCGCCCGGGATGGCCGGAGCCCCTGGATCGCCCCGACGGGGGTCGTCCGGGGGCTCCGCCGGTCCCGGGCGCAGAGAGGGCGGCCCCGGTGCGATTCCCCGGTCTCACCTTGGGTCGGCGGAGCCATCGGCGGAGGGCAGCGGGCAGCATGGCGCGTCCCGCAGCTCTGCCGCCGCCCGGCTCCCCGCGCCCGCCGCTCGCCGACGGGGCGGGTCGGCACCGGGCACCGCCCGGGGGGCGGATCGGAGCGGTGTCCGCCCAGTCCCGGCACCGGGACGACCCGTCCGCTCCTCGACGGACCGGTTCTCTGTGATGGGAAGGGTGAGGGTGCGTCTGCCGTGGGGCGGGATGGGTTTCACCGCCAGCTTTCCTTCCCGGTCTCGGTTCCTGTCTCAAATTCCCGACTGCATCCCCGGCTATGCTCCCCCGGTTCCTCTCTCCCCGCAGCCCAACTTTCCCTGCGGGGACAGGGACACCCCAGCGCTTCCCACAGCCCCCCGGGAATTCCCGGAGTGATGGGAAACACCAGGAGAAGCACCCGCAGGCATCTTTACTGTGCAGGGCATGGGGTGCGGAGCGGGGTAATGCAGTGGGAAGGGGGTAAAGTGGCCCCTCGGTGGGACAAAGAGGAACCAAGTGGCCAAGAAGAGGTCACGGGCAGTACTCGGGGTGTTGGGCACAGCAAACCGCCCTGGCTGTGCTAAAGGATGTGTTTGCTCCAGCCCTGGCACTGCTGGCCACAGGATGTGGGTGCCGATAATTCAGGTGGCTGAAAGCCTAATGGGGCGGATTCATGGGTAAAAAATCCGTGGAGGATGGTTGAACAAACACGGCAACAGCACGGCCTCGGCTTCAGAAAGTCCCTGAGTCATGGCAGTGCCCGGGCTGCGCCGGACAGGTGCAGGTGTGGGGCTGGCCCCGGTGTTGGGGCTCCCTGTCTACCCCACGGACTCCGGTTCTGTTTTCAGCCATGTCCTGGTTGCCGTGGTTGGATATCCCTGGGCACACAGTGAGACTGGAGCCCTGCTTGTCCCACAGGTCCCCGCAGGTCTGGGCACCACAATAAAAGAAGAATAAAGTTATTAGAGTGTCCAAAGGCGGCTGCAAAGAGTCTAGAGGGGAAGTCACATGAAAAGCTGCTGAAGTCCCTTGGTCTGTTCAGTCTGGAGAAGAGCAGACTGAGGAGAGACCTCATTATGGGCTGCAGCTTCCTCAGGAGGGGCAGCCGAGGGCAGCTCCAATCTCTGCTCTCTGTGGTGGTAACAGGACCCAAGGGAATGGCTGGAGCTGTGTCAGGGGAAGTTTAGGTTGGATATTAGGAAACGGTTCTTCACCCAGAGGGTGGTCGGGCACTGAACAAGCTCCCCAGGGAAGTGGTCATGGCCCGAAAGCTGCCAGAGCTCCAGGAACATTTGGACAATGCTCTCAGGCACAGGGTGAGATTCTTGGGATTGTCCTGTGCAGGGCCAGGAATCACAGAACCATAGAATAGTTTGGAAGTGACCTTAAAGATCATCTCGTTCCATCCCTCTGCCGTGCACAGGGACACCTTCCACTAGACCAGGTCGCTCCAAACCCCGTCCAACGTGGCCTTGAACACCTCCAGCAACCACAGCTTCTCTGGGCACCCTGTGCCAGGGCCTCACCACCCTCACAGAGAAGACTTTTTTCCTAATACCTAATCTAATCCTGCTCCCTTTCGGTTTGAAGCCGAGGAACTGCACTCTGATGACCCAGCTGGGGATACGGTCGCGATGCACCCCCGACCACGACTGAGGCACCGGCGCCTTTAGGACGCGCGGGAGCCTCGGGGAGCGGGGGCGGATTCGAACTCGCGGCGCTGCGGCCACTCCCCCTGTCCGCCAGGGGGCGCAGCGCTGCCCTCTCGCAAGATGGCGGCGGCGGCTTCACCTCCCCGAGCGTTTCCCCCCGCCCTCCTTCCCTCCTTCCCGCGGGCAGGGGCCGGACGGGCCGCGCCGCCATATTGGCTGTTGTCCTGGCTGCGGCGGGCTCGCCATGACTCGCCGGCGGAACAAGGCGGCAACGGCGGCAACGGCGACGGCAGCGGCGGCAGGTGGCTCCGGGCCTCGCCGTGACAGGATGGCGGGTGCCGACGTCGGGCCTCCCCCGCCGCCACCACCACCGGAACCGCCCGCCCCGCCTGAGGTGGCGGCGGCGGCGAGCAGCGGCGGGGATTCGGGCAGAGGCAGCGCGCAGGTACCGGGGTAGCGCTGCGGCGGGCACGGGGCTGGCTCCGAGGGGGGGTCAGCCTGGGCGGGGATGGGGCCCTGCCCCTCACACCCCAACCCCCCCCGGGCCCTGCCCCATCCCCGCCCCGACCCCCGACTCGGAGCATCCCTGCGGATGGGGCTCGGAGCGTTCCCAGAGCGCCCCGCGGGAGAGCCCAGCCCTGCCACAGCCCTGCCGCTGGGCGATGGCAGGTGGCTCCAGCATCCTCATTCAGCGCGCTTCTCCCTGCTGGACACACCTGGCTGCCGCCACCTGCTCCGGGTTGTGGGCAGGGAGGCGGGGGTGGGCGCCGGGTGTGGATGTGCTGGGTGGATTGGGGACAGCCGTGGTGTCACCAGCCGTGGTGTCACCCGCCGCGGTGGCTGTGTCAGCTGGGACACGGCGTGGCCCGGTTACTCCCCTCTCACCGTGGGTGGGCAGGGGGGCTGTGCCCCCACTCTCCTCTCCTTGGCCTCTGACCTTTGCTTCACCTTGAGCCTGCAGACGCCATCTGTTTGGCAGCAGCAGTTCAATGCACGGCTCATTGTGGCAGGGCCCCGCTGCGCCGGCAGACAATGGGGGCCCCCTTGCCCGCGCCACGCCGGGCTCGTCACGGCTGTCAGGGCTCCAACGAGCCCGAGGGTTGCAGCCCAGCTCCTGCAGGGAAGCCCCAACCTGGCTGTGCCTGTGCGGGGAGAGCATGAAGCAGCACGGAGGGCTGCACCCCACCCTGGCGCATCGGCACCGCTGGCTGTGCAGAACAAAGAGGCAGGAGAGAGGGCTTGGGGCTCTTGGGTGACACAGTGGGAGCATCTTTGATGGGCGAGGAGGGAGAGCTGAGGCTGTCAGACCCACCTTTCATATCCCTGTGTGGGATTTCTGTGGGTCTTGCTTTGCCGTGCAAGTCCCCTCAGTCTCACTGTACCAGAGGTGATGGTGGGAGTTGCTGATGGCTTCCCAGACTTGCTTTTTGGCATGCTGTGATCTTCCCAGAAGTCCAAACACTCCCAAAGTGGCACATGGCAGGTTGGCAGCAGCTGGTCAGCCTGAGGCTGCTCTGCTCCAGTGGGAGAAGGTGCAATGCCACATGTAGCCTACAAGAATTTCCTTGGTTTGGTGTCAGCGTTCTGAGGTCTCCTTCACTGCCTCGTCTGCCCCACATCTGCGCCGGATCAGACCTGGGTGACTCACAGTCTGTGTGTCCTTCCTCAGGTGCTGCCCACTGCCAACCAGTCCGTGCAGACGTGCTGCCTGCTCTGTCACCGGGAGCGCAAGGACTGGGGAGGGCCGTCCCACAATGGGCTGGTTTCCCCGGGCGAGAGGCTGCCACCAGACTTCGTGCCAACGCTCGTGCAGAACCTCCTGGGAGAAATGCCACTGTGGATCTGCCAGAGCTGCCGGAAGAGCGTGGAGGAGGAAGAGCGACGGGCGGTGCAAGAGCAGGCCCTGGCGGTACGCGGTTACGGAGCTGGGGTTTGGAAGCTGGGGCTGTAGCTGTAGGAATATGGCACTGACCACGCTGTGGCACTGACTGGGTGTGTGGGTCCCATCCTCACTCCGAGCTGAGTGTCCTAGACATCCCAGCCTTCGCTTCCCTGCCCAGGGCTGCCTCTGGCTCAGCAGGGACAGGCCCTGTTGGGGCAGTGTGTGGTGCTGTGGAGGCTCATCCAGCAGCCTGCCATGGCTTGGAGCTGCTGGCAAGGTTGATAGTGCCACTGCTTTCCTGCCAGCCCCGCTGTGCTGTGCGTTGTGCCGCGTCCCCCGGCCCCAGGGCTGCTCCCTTCATGACGCAGAGAGAGGCAGCGGCTGCCAGGGCAAGTGCCTGCCTGTGCTTGGGGCTTGGGTAGAGGAGCTGCCTCCTGCCTGGCTTTATTTAACCCTCCCCTGGTGTGAGTGGGACCAGCATAGGCATGTGGCCTTTGGCATGGCCCAGCCTCTGTGAGCCAGGTTGTGTTGGTGTTGGATAGAGGGCGTGTTTGTCACTCCCAAGACAGTGACAGAAGTGGTTCACATGAGCTGAGCCCCTGCTGCAGTGGAGGGAGTCTTGGTGCTGACACCCTGGGACCAAGGGTGCCCCCCTCAGCCACTTCATTCTGTGTTTCCTTTGATAGGTCTCGTTATCCCACACATCCTGCAAGTCGCAGTCTTGTGGGGGTGGCTCACACTCCTCTTCCTCCTCCTCCTCGTCTTCTTCCTCCTCGTGCCATGGGAACTCAGGGGACTGGGACCCCAGCTCGTTTTTGTCTGCTCACAAGCTCTCGGGCCTCTGGAACTCGCAGCACACCAACGGGACCGTACAGGGCAGCCCCCTTGGGGCCCCCCTAGCTGCACTAGGTGAGCTGAAGCTGGCTGTGGGGTGGAGCAGAGCTTTCTGCCCAGTTCTTGGCTTAGGTGGTTTCCTTGTGAGCAAGGGTGGGCACGCTGGGCGTCTGAATCGCAGTACCAGCAGCATATTTGGCCCCTTTGAAAAAGGCAGATGGTGCTGGGATTCAGCCCCAGCTCCGCTTTCCTTCCAGGTGACAAGCACCCTGGCCTTGCTCTGTCTCCGGAGTGTGCCAGCCAGGTGTCGGCCATGGCACCGGGGCTGAAGGCCTGTCCCTACAGCCACACGGCCTCTGCCACCTCCAGCAACGCCACACCGGGCTCGCCTCTGCCTACCTCACTCGACTTCTGCAAGACACTGCCGAAGCAGTTCAAAAGCTTGTGCCGGAGGGCCACCCCGCCAGGTATGTACCCAGGGACAGCACTGGCCACAGCCTCCTGGCCTGCTGCTCCAGAGCCTTTCCTCTTGCCCTGTTATCCATGGGGCAGGGCTGGATTCTGTGGGGGAGGCACGCTGACCCCAAGGCCCTGTGTGAGCCGGGATGGCTTCTATCCCAAGCACTCTGATGTCTGGGAGGAGAAACAGCTTGTGCAAAGGTGGTGGGTGGCTCTAAGCATGGCCTTGGTCTGTGCAGCACAGCCAGTGTCTGACTGTCTCTGCTCGTGCCTCTCTGCAGGTGAGGCCTTCCACTCCTCAGAGCATCATCAGCACTCCGACCTCACTGCTCCTCCCAACAGTCCCACCGGCCTCCCCTCCCAGCCACCGGCACTGATCCCCTCCAAGCAGACACCTCCCCATCCGGGGCCCTTCAGCTCCCCGCCGCACATCCCGCTGGGCACCTCCTCGCAGGCCGCGCTCTTCCCTGCTCCCAGCGCGCAGGCAGCGGCCCCCAAGCCGGTGTCCGAGTCCCCTCCGGCCAGCGCGGCCTCACACAGCCCAGGGCCATGCAAGAGCCCTCACCTGCCCCCTGCCAACGTGCCGCTGCTGAAGATGCCGCCGCCGCTGTCGGGCTGTGCTCATCCCTGCAATGGGCACTGCAGCACTTCACTCATCCCTCCTCCTGCCTCCCACCAGCTGCCCAGCACGAACAGGTGAGTAGAGGAGCCCTGCCTGCTTCCAACCTCTCCTTGCAGGGCCACGTGCCTTTTCTCCCATCCCTGCCCATGGATGCACTTTTCTCTGTGGAGGGACTGACTGCCCTGACATGGTGGTGCAGGAAGCTGCTGTCTTTGTGGGCCAGTTCCACTGCTGCAGACGGACGGTCAAGCTCTTTCTCTCCCAGCGCATGTTCCTCCTGCAGTTGTCCTTTGGTTCTGTGGTGCAGAAGAGGCTGTGCTTCTCCTCCAGCTAAAAGACACAAAGGAACGCCCTGATCAACCTGCAGTTGGCCAACAGGACCTGTGGCAGTGAGACCTGTCAGGGAATCGTGGCACTGAGCAAAGGTCCTCGAGAAAATGAAGCCTGTGGACTTGTTCTTCTCACCTGTTCCTCCAGCCCTCTCTGGGCTGCCCGTGCCCTGGAAGAGAGCACATTGGTTCCTCTCTGCTGATTAGCTTTCTCTGTGGAGACCCAGTTGAGTCCTGAGCTGGATCTTGAGGAATGACACTGTGGGCTGTGCCCTGGCCTCCCTGTCTCTGAACTGGGTAGCCCTTGTGAGCTGGGCCTGCCTCACGTGGGGATGTCTGGCAGCTGCACAGTCCCAGTGTTCCTCACCTGTGCTACCTGCTACCCCCAGTGAGTACCGTGCCCTGCCCTGCTCCCAGCCCAGGGCCTGGCTCGCTGGGGCTCTGCTGCACCAGCCTCCTGCTGGCCAGAGGCCCTGAGGGCTGGGAGTGACATATTGCTGCTCCTGTGGGCTCCTCGGGCATCTTCCCCAGAAGAGGAGAATGCAGGGGGAGGGGGTTTGTCCTGCAAATCCTTCAGCTTGGGCAGAAGCTTCCCCAGAAGTGCTGTTCCTACATGCATAGCACGGGGCAATTTTTGAGATACCCTGGCGCCTGCTCACCTCTTGTCCTTCTCCCCTTTCTCCTCAGGGATCCCTCTTGCAAGGGGCACAAATTCCCCAACGGTACCAGCTGCCACCCGCCGCAGCCCTGCGAGGCAGACGAGGGACTTGGGGAGGATGAGGACAGCAGCTCAGAGCGCAGTTCCTGCACCTCCTCCTCCACCAACCAGAAAGACGGGAAGTTCTGTGACTGCTGCTACTGTGAATTCTTCGGCCACAACGCGGTGAGTGAGGGACTGGTCTGCAGCCACCCCTGGGCCTTGCTCTGCACGGGGAGACATCACTCGGTCCCTGTGCCCAGAGTGTGGAGGTGGGCAGGTCTGGCCACGGCTGTTTCTTGCAGGCACGTACACCCCCCACTTCCCTTCTACCCTGCTTCATCAGCCTGCTGGTCCCTTGCTCCCGACTCGCAGCCGCCTGCCCAGCCCCGGGGCTCGGAGCAGCCGGCCAAGCCCTGTGGCTTCACAGTGGAAGAGCTCAGTAGGGCTGTACTAACTTGTCTTGCTGAGGCTGCAGGGAAGGGAGTGGCTGGAAGGTCACAGGGGGCTGTTGGGGAAGCCGGGGCTCCCTGCCCCTCATGCTGGCTGGTGCCTGGCTGACAGCACTCGCCTTCCACAGCCCCCGGCCGCTCCCACGAGCCGCAACTATGCTGAGATCCGAGAGAAGTTGCGTTCTCGCCTCACCAAGAGAAAAGAGGAGCTGCCACAGAAACTAGGGCACAACAGCAGCTCAGGGGAGCCCGCTGTGGACCACCGCAATGTGGACGAGCTGCTGGACTACATCAACAGCACAGAGCCCAAGCCCTTGAACAGTGCCAAGGCGGCCAAGCGGGCACGGCACAAGCAGAAGAAGAAGGTGAGGCTGGGGCTACAGGAGGAGGGCCGGGCAGGGCTGTGCTGCTGGCAGGGCTTTTCCTTCTCTCCCTTGTTTCCATTTGGGTTCTTGAATTCTGTGTCAGTCTCATCCAAGGTGGCAGTAGTGCCTGCCCCCATGTAGGACTCCCCCTGCCCCTGTTCCTGCAGAGGGTGGCCCAGCCCTCCTGGGTGCTTTGGGCTGCACTGTCCAGTCTGCTCCATGCCACATTCTGACACCATGCAGCTCTGGTAGGGAGAGGTGGTGCCATGATGGCTCTTTCTGGTGCCTGGTGCCCAGAGCAGTGTCAGGTGTGCAGTGTCCAACTGTTGCAGTGCCCATGGGAAATGTGACAGTTTAGGATCTGTGGAAGATGTGGCATAGCTGTACTGAGCAGCTGCCCTTGAGTTTGCTGTCAGGCAAAGCTGGAGCAAAGCTCCGTGTCCTGCAGGCGTGGTTCTGTGGCCCAGCCCAAATGATCCTCATGGCACCTGTGTTGCAGGAGAAGGAGAAAGCCCAGCTGGAGGCGGAGGCCCAGAAGCGGGCAGAGCGTGCTCCTGCAGCCAGCCAGGCCAGGGAGCCGGCCGAGGAGAAGCTGCTGGAGTGGCCGGAGCTGGAGCTGGAGCGGGTGAACA
The DNA here is from genome assembly GCA_013398275.1 of Promerops cafer. NCBI lineage: Eukaryota > Metazoa > Chordata > Aves > Passeriformes > Nectariniidae > Promerops > Promerops cafer. The sequence goes on along the minus strand of VZSE01002627.1, from coordinate 40,866 downwards.
GCTTCCTCAGCAGCCGGCTGCAGGAGATCAAAAACACCATTAAGGACTCCATCCGGGCCAGTTTCAGCGTCTACGACCTCAACCTGGATGTCAACGACTTCCCCAAGAAGGCAGCTGTCCTGGAGCAGAAGAACCTGCTCTCCAACCTCAACGGGTCTTCTGACCTGCAGGACATAGACCTGGCGCTGGCCCCGCTCAGCCTGGGCCCTGCCAAGAGTCACACGCTGCTGCGGGGTGAACTGGGCCCCCGGTGGGGCGAGGGGCCCGGGGAGCCCCCGCCAGCCCCACCGGCCGAGAACGGCGTGGTGAAACGCCTCAGCGCCGTGCCCAGCCTGTCCCGCATGATCTGGGTGCAGTCCAAGGCTGCGGACTCTGCTGCGGACGGCAACGGGCCGAGCCCGGAGCCCAGGGAGGGACCACAGCCCAAGGGGCCGGAGCCTCCAGAGCCGCTGCCCGCGGGGAGCCGGCAGCGGAAGAACAAGCGGCAGAACGGGCAGGCAAAGAAAGGGGAGGGCAGCACGCCTGTGCCCAGCAGCCAGGCCCGGCTGGAGAGCCCTGGTGTGAAGGGGCAGGTGCTGGGAACCAAGCACCCTTCCAAGGCCAGTGCCCCGGAGCCACAGCGGGCGAGCGGCTGTGCCGAGCCTGGGGAGAGCGGCAAGGGGCAGCCTTGGGCCTGCAGCAGCGCTGCCAGGGTGGAGAAGGAGAGAACCAGCGAGTGGAAAGGCCGGAGGGGAGAGGGCAAAGCAGAGCTGCCGGAGCTGGCGCTGCAGCAGCCACCTGCCCTGGCCACCCATCTTGCCCTGGGGGGCTCCCCACAGCCCAAGGGCAAGAGCAGGAAGAGCCGAAACAAGGTGGAGAAATCCAATACCTCGATCGGTGAGTGCTGGGAGCACCGCTCTGCACCACCATCCTCGGGTGGCCCCTTGCCCAGCTGGCAGCTCCTCCCTGCCCTGCAGTGCTGACCCTCTGCTCTGCTTTCCCAGATGATGTGTTCCTGCCCAAGGACCTGGACGGGGCAGAGATGGACGAGACTGACAGAGAAGTGGAGTATTTCAAAAGGTGAGGGGGGAGCCCTGCACGGCTGAGCTCTGCCAGCAGGTCTGGAGGCATGAAGGGGCTGGGTGCTGCCTGGGGCTAGGGTCACAGAGGGACTGGAGGCTGACCGGGGCTGTCCTCTCCCTGTCAGGTTCTGCCTGGACTCGGCCAAGCAGACGCGGCAGAAGGTGGCCGTGAACTGGACCAACTTCACCCTGAAGAAAACCACTTCCAGCGCAGCCCAGTGAGGTGCGGAGGGGCCACCTCCCCCCACCCACGGCCGCTCGCCTCTCCTCACTGTGCCCCCCGCCTCACCTTGGTGGGGTCCCCTCCTTCGCGGGGGGCCCCGGTGCTCTCCTGCCCCGCGGGGACCCCCGGGGCTCCCTCCATCCTCCTGCCCCTCCCCGCGGGGTGATCCCGGCCCTCCCATCCCCCTCTCCGTGGGCACGCGGCTCCCCGTGCCGCGGGGAAGGACCGTGCTGGACCCAATAAAGAACTTTTTAATTTTTTATTTTATTTAAACCCCGGTGTCTGCTGCTTTCTGCCGCGCCGGGGAAGCTGGGGGGCGGGAGAGCGGGGGATGGAGAACGCATTCTGCGCAAGTTTGGCCCCCGCGGGGACCCGTCGTGCCGAGTCGCAGCTCCCGCCCGGTGGCGCCGTCTGAGCGTTGCTAGGCGACGGCGCTGTGCGCGGTGACGCAACTTCCTGAATCTCTTCCGGGAAGGAGCCATGGAGGCCGTGGCGGAGCGGAAGGTAGGAGCGGGCCCGACCCCCGGTACCACCCGCTCTGCGCTCCCGGTGCCGCCTCGGGCTCCCCTCACCGCGTGTCTCCCCACAGAGGCAGCGCGAGGAGCCGGCGGACACGTCCGACCTGTCCGGAGAGGATGATGACGACTACGTGCCCTACGTGCCCGTCAAGCAGCGCAAGCAGCAGATGGTAATGGGGTAACGGGGCTGCCCGGGGAGAGCTCCGAGCGGCCCTCCCGCCACGACGCTGCTCACTCCGCCTCGATCCGCGTCCTTGCAGCTGCAGAAGCTGCTGCAGATGCGGCGGAAGGTGGTGTCAGAGGAGGAGCAGCGGGACAGCGGGAGCGAGCAGCGCGGGGACGAGGATGACATCCCGCTGGGGCCGCAGTCCAACATCAGTCTGCTGGACCAGCACCAGCACCTCAAAGAGAAGGCGGAAGGTAAGGGAGGAGCTGCTGGCGGGACTGGGTGGCTTTCAGGGGACAACAAACCCCCTCATTGTTTCTTGGCTGTCCCCCAGCTCGGAAGGAGTCAGCCAAGGAGAAGCAGCTGAAGGAGGAAGAGAAGATCCTGGAGAGCGTGGCAGAGGGCCGAGGTGAGTGGGAGCTCTGTGTCTCAGATCTGTCTCAAGAGCTCCCAGGGAAGCAGGAGAGCTGTTCCCTGCCTTGGGAATGCTCATACTCAGGGGTGGGACCAGAGGTGGCAATGGGTGCCCTCACTTTGCACTGCCTGGCTCAGCTGAGACATGGCTGTGATGGGGCTCTGGGCACAGCAGCACTTGATGTTCCTGTGCCAGAGGGGCTGTCAGTGCTGCTGCTTCTCCTCTTCTGTCTCCAGACATGATCTGCCAAACTGTTTGCCCAAGTAGCTCTCAGCGAGGTTGATGTGGATGTGGAGAGTTTGCTCTGACTGATCATCTTTGTTCCTGCAGCTTTGATGTCGGTGAAGGAGATGGCCAAGGGCATCACCTATGATGACCCAATCAAAACCAGGTAAGTTTCACAGCACAGCTCAGAAGTTGTCCTTCTGAAAACATCACTTCATCATGGCTGAAGAGATCTAAAAGCCACAGAGTCTTGCAGGAGCAGTGTGGTTCTGCAGCCTCTTGCCTGAGTGACTGGGTTCGTGTCATTATCTGTAAAATCAAATGCTGTTGAGTCACATTGTATGTTGTTTTGTATACAGTGAGGCTTGATAAAGGACATTTATGTCAAAGGCCTGAGGGTTGGTCTTCAGGTCTGGGAGGTCACTAAGCCAGAGAAAGAGTTTGGAGGAGCCTTTGGAGGCAGTGCTGCTCGAGGCAGCATTGTCAAGGTGGTGATTGATCAAAGATTGGACTCAATGAGCTCAGAGGTCTTTTCCAACTTCAGTGATTCTGAGGCAGTGTCAGGGAGATGATTGAGGTGTGTCCCGACATTTTTGGCATGTTCCATCCACCATCCATAGGCAGTTTTCAGCTGTTAGCTTAGCACTGAGATTTTGGGGAAGGGTTTAATGCATGGAACTGGCTCAGATCTGCTCCTACGCTCACTCCCTGGAGCCCCTTGGGGTTACCTGTTTTATCTAGGAGGATGTTGGACCCTAACAGGGAGTTCCCCTGAATTCCTCCATGGGAGCTGCTGGTTCTGGAGCACTGTCCTCATTCTGCACCGTGACCTGTTTCTGTTGCTTTCACAGCTGGAGAGCCCCTCGCTACATCCTGGGCATGTCAGAGGCACGGCACGACCGTGTACGCAAGAAGTACCACATCCTGGTGGAGGGGGAGGGCATCCCACCCCCCATCAAGAGCTTCAAGGAGATGAAGTTCCCGGCAGGTAGGCCAGGAGTGGAGCCTGGACAGGATCCCCCCTTTTTCCTGGCTGTTGGCCTGAGGGGTGTTTGTCACTGGTGGAAGAGCTGCTGCTGAGACCTGAGCGGGAAAAGAGAGGAAATAGTTCAGGTCATGAACATGCGTTGTCCCTTGTTCTCTGACAGCTATCCTGAGAGGCTTGAAGAAAAAAGGAATCCAGCAGCCCACACCCATACAGATCCAAGGCATCCCCACAATGTGAGTGCTCTGTCCCCATCCCAGAGTACAGAGCGGTGACTCCCACAGCACACTCAGGGCTGCGGAGCAGGCGCTCTTCCCTGGTGACAGATGCACCCTGGCACCTTGCTCAGCCCTGGAGGTTTGAGCTGTTCCATGATGTTGCTCCTCTCTGTTGGCCCCGTTTCTCTGGCAGACTCTCAGGAAGGGATATGATTGGCATTGCATTCACTGGTTCTGGGAAGACCTTAGTGTTCACCCTCCCAGTGATCATGTTCTGCCTGGAGCAGGAGAAGAGGCTGCCATTCTCTAAGCGAGAGGGACCCTATGGACTCATCATCTGTCCCTCGGTGAGTGCCAGGAGGAGGCTGTGATTGACTTGCAGTGGCAGTCCTAAATGCTGCCTGCACAGAGGTGTAGGAATGAGCCGGTTTTGTCTCCGTAGCGGGAGCTGGCCCGGCAGACCCACGGCATCCTGGAGTACTACTGTCGTCTGCTGCAGGAGGACGGGCTGCCCCCGCTGCGCTGCGCCCTCTGCATCGGGGGCATGTCTGTCAAGGAGCAGATGGAGACCATCAAGCAGTAAGACCTTCTGGGGGACTTCATGGGGCTGGAGCTGCTCTGTTTTCTGGCAGGGGTCTAAGGAATGGCACCTTGGCTTCAGGAGAGCGTAGGGGTGAAAGTGGTGTGCTAGGGAGGTGTCCTGCATGGGGCAGGAATGCCGAGGGCCTGACTGTGGCCTCCTCTCACCCCACAGTGGGGTACACATGATGGTGGCAACCCCCGGCCGCCTGATGGACCTGCTGCAGAAGAAGATGGTGAGCCTGGACATCTGCCGGTACCTGGCCTTGGATGAGGCTGACAGGATGATCGATATGGGCTTTGAGGGGGACATCCGTACCATCTTCTCCTACTTCAAGGTACCGAATTGCCACAATAGGAGCACCCTGAAGCTCAATCCTGTATATGCCAGGTTGGGTGAGTGCTAAAGGCTTCTTCCCTGTGCAGGGCCAGCGGCAAACCCTCCTCTTCAGTGCCACAATGCCCAAGAAGATCCAAAACTTTGCCAAGAGTGCCCTGGTGAAGCCCATCACCATTAACGTTGGGCGAGCGGGTGCTGCCAGCCTGGACGTTGTGCAGGTGAGGTGTTTGGATGCTCCCTCGTGCCTGTGTGGGAGGCCAGAAACATTCATGAGGGCACTTTATTCCTTCCTCTGCCAGAGAGCTGGGGGTTTATGGCCCTCCTTCCCAGCTGGCTAAGGGGTACCAAGCAGTGGCAGTTCCTCTGCTGCCTGACCCATGTCTCTGCTTGTTCCTAGGAGGTGGAGTATGTGAAAGAGGAGGCCAAGATGGTGTACCTGCTGGAGTGCCTGCAGAAGACCCCTCCACCTGTGAGTATGCTGGGGGCAGTGTGGTCACGCTGGGGCATATGGGGAGTTGGCTGGAGGAGCTCCCTGTGCAGAGTGGGCATGTGACTGAGCCAGGTTTCACATATGAGCAGGTCCTGGGACCAGCAGTGCTGTGTGCTCTGCTCAGCAAGAGGGAATGGGCTTCCCCAGGGGGCTGTGCTGGTGCCAGCAGTGCCTGCCTGCAGAAGGGGCTCTGATACGATGCCTGTGCTGCCGCAGGTGCTGATCTTCGCAGAGAAGAAGGCAGATGTCGATGCAATCCACGAGTACCTGCTGCTCAAGGGTGTGGAAGCTGTGGCCATCCATGGAGGGAAAGGTCAGTGAGGGTCCCAGATAGCCCTGGGCCCCTGGTGTGACTCCACTCCTGCCAGGAATGTGTGTGGCCACAGAAGGTGCCAGCCTGGAGCAGTTGTTGATGGTGTGAGGAAGAACTGTGACAGTGTCAGGAGTGGGCTCCGTGTTGTACATAGCGGGCATAAACACAGTGCAGGTCCCTATGGGATGTAGAGGCCCCTCTGCTCCCTCACTGGGAGAAAGGCTGCCTGAGGAATCGGTGCTTGACTCTCAGGCCACAGTGTTTACTGCAGTAGGTAGAGCTGGGAGCTCTGCCCTCGCTGATCTTCTCTGCTGGGCCTTTGCAGATCAGGAAGAACGGACAAAAGCCATTGAGGCCTTCCGGGATGGGAAGAAGGATGTCCTGGTTGCCACTGACGTCGCTTCCAAGGGCCTGGACTTCCCAGCCATCCAGCACGTCATCAACTACGACATGCCAGAGGAGATTGAGAACTATGGTAGGCACTGGGCTGCGTGGGAGGGGTCTAGAGGCCAGCAAGGCTCTGTGCCTGTCTCTGCAGTGTCTTGGGGCAGGGATGGTCTGTCACACTGTGCTCACCCGGGGCTGATCCTGTCCCTGTCTCCACAGTTCACCGCATCGGGCGCACAGGCCGTTCAGGCAACACCGGCATTGCCACCACCTTCATCAACAAGGCCTGTGGTGAGGAACAGCACGGGGCTGGGGGCTGCAGGCAGCAGCTGGGCAGTGGCAAGAGGGTGTTCTGAGCAAGCAGGATGGCTTTGCCTGACCTGTGTCTCTGCCCCCAGACGAGTCGGTGCTGATGGACCTGAAGGCTCTGCTCCTGGAGGCGAAGCAGAAGGTGCCGCCTGTGCTCCAGGTGCTGCACTGTGGGGACGAGACCATGCTGGACATCGGAGGTGAGAGACCCCAGGCTGGACCCCCGCAGGGCTGCTGCGAAACCTGGGCACCAGCTCCCAGGGAGACACTGGTGTAGCCCCTTTGCTCTGGGGTGGGGGGGGCTGCTGTCCTGGTGTGGCACTGTGCTGTCCTGGCCTTGACTCTTTCCCTCTCGTTGCAGGTGAGCGGGGCTGTGCCTTCTGTGGCGGCCTGGGCCATCGCATCACCGACTGCCCCAAGCTGGAGGCGATGCAGACCAAGCAAGTCAGCAACATTGGCCGCAAGGACTACCTGGCCCACAGCTCTATGGACTTCTAGCCTGGAGAGTGTGCTGCCCCTGGATGGGCCTGGGTTTCCTTTCAGTCCAGGGGTCTGTCTTGCACTGCTGTGGCCCCTTTTCCAGAATTTTGGTCACTGGGACTGTTGCCAGCTCAGCCTGACGAAGCTCCTGCCCCGGAAGGAAATGTATGGAGCTGTGCTGCAACAGCCTGTTACATCATCGGTGTGTTGGGCAAGCAGGTAGCAGTGCCTCAGGGCAAGAGAAAGCCCCAGGTGGGGCAACTGGTCTGGCCATCTGCCTGCTGCTCCTGCCAGTACCCTGCAGTGGTGAGGTCCGGGTCTTGTGTCGCTCTTCACAAATCCACCCAGTTTCTCTGGGCCCATCTCCCTCACCTGGATTTGTGCATTCTCAGTGGGTGGCTGTTCCCATCTCCCCAGACATGCTGGGAGGATGCAGCCAGGGTGAGGTGGAGCATGCCGTGCTCATGTCAGGCGCTCCCCGAGGTGCTTCCTGTGCTCTGCCCCCGTGTTCTGCCCCACTGCCCTGCTGTGAGGGGGAGGGCAGGCGCATGGACACCTCCTATGGCCCAGCCTCTGCCCCCCATCCCACACCCCAAAAAGGGGAGGTCTCTCTGAGAAGGAAGTCTGCCCCATGCCTTTCCTTCGACTGCGGCAGTCACATTTTCTCTGCTGCGGGTAGCCCAAGTCCCTGATCCTTGCTCTGGCTGCCAGGGTGAACTGGGCCCATGGAGAGACCAGTGAAGGATGGGATCCTCTATGTACAGCACACCAAATTTGGAAAGGTAAAGGGTGGATTTGGGGTTGGTAGAGGGTTTGCCCTGATCTGTCATGATGCCGGGCCTGGGGCTGGGCCCTCAGCAGTCTGGGAAGGGGCAACTGGAACCAGCCCATTGGAGCTGCCCTTGGGGGAGCCCTGGGCTCAGCAGGCCCATAAGTGGGGCTTTCCCTTGCAGCTGAGGGGACTCATCTGTGTGGGCGCCCACTCTGGCCTGTGTGTTGGGTCTTTCTTGCTTGGTCACCGCGTGAGTCTCAATGGAAGAATAAACATGCGTTAATGTGGCGCAGCTCCAGTGTGTGTGTGTGAGAGCGGGGCCCTGGGCCAGCACGTGGGATGTGTCCCTGTGCCCTCCATCAGCCCAGCCCTGGGGGGCCAGCACCATCCGGTGACACCCTCATGGCTTGTGCTGCTCCTCTGTGCCCTTGGCTGAGTGCCACAGCCCTCGGGGTAGGGTATGGGTGACATGGTGAGAGTACTGGGGTCGGGCCAGCTCCAGGGAGCTGTTGGGTGTTGGTGAAGTATGTCCTGCTGGCACACTGGCCACACCATGGCAGGGTGGCCATGTGCTGTGGGGGTCTCAGTGGATGTGTGGGGCTGCAGTCGCACTCTGACCTCCCTGCCGAGCAAGAATCAAGCCCTGAAGCGCAGCAGGCAGCCCTGTGTGTGAGGAGCTGGTGCCCTGCCATGGAGGAGGCAGGTGGGCTGGGGGCGGTGGGTATTTTGGGTGCTTGGCTGCATCTGGTTCCTGCAGGGCGGAGGCTCTGCTGAACTTTTGAGGTACACGGTGGCACGCGCCCCCGCTATCCCATGACAGACTGGGAAGGTGCTGGTGCTGCAGAGGCTCCCCTGGGAGGAAGCAGGCTGCTCAGCAGATGTGAGGCTGCCAGCAGGAGCCTCAGCAGCTCAAAATGGCTTTAATTTGCATCAGGGTCTGTCCTGAGAACAGCTTGAGAGCTCAGCTGCAGGTCGGCAGGTCAGCACTTGCAGCAGGGAACAAAGAGCAGGACCTGGTGCTCGGGGAGCCGGCAGTGAGTGTGACTCACCCAGTGAGCCATGCCAAGCCCGCTCGGGACAAGGCCCCCCTCAGCCCAGCTTTGAGCCTGCCCTGCCCCACAGTTCAGGAGTCTGTGCTGGCCCCTGTTCCCTGTGCCCTCCAACAGCATCTGGCAGGTGCAGGCCAGGACTCCCCTATGCCCCTCGTGCCCTGTATGGCTCTTCCCGAGTGCCGCTGGCCCTGTGTGGAGGGCAGTGCTGCCACGTGTGGCAGCCAGCTCTTCGCTGACCTGTTTTTTCCGTGCCTTTGCCCTTTTCATGCATTAGAGGTCCTGGAGGAAGATGCGAGCCCAGCTGTTCGCCGCCAGCCCATCCGGCGTGGCCCGCATGGAGAAGTTTGATGTGCGGGATGATGGCACGATCCCAGAGAAGACATCCCTGCAGCGGTGTGCCCGCCGGGTGATCCGCCTCTCTGACTGCGTCTCTGTGGGCCCGGCAGGCACAGAGAGCTGCCCCAAAGCCACCGCCGCCTTCTACCTCACCACCACGGAGAAGAGCTATGTGCTGGCAGCCGAGCAGCGCGATGAATGGATCACCCAGCTCTGCCAGCTGGCCTTCCAGGTACCAAGGGGTCTGGCAGAGCCAAAAGCCCTACTTGGGTGAGCTGGGAAGCTCCAGGGCAGGCAGGGGATTTGTGCTCCCCCCTGTTCCAGATCATACTCACATCCCTTTGTTTCAGGGTACAAAAGAGACAGTGCCGAGTAGTGCCAGGACCCAGCCCCGCCCTGCTGTACCCATGGAGGAGAACTCCCTCTACTCATCCTGGCAGGACCGTACGTGCAGGGGTGGTGAATAGGGCTGGGGTGGGCTGCAGCTCAGTGCTGCAGTGCTGACCCCTGGCTTGTTTGGCTCCCACAGTGACTGAATTCTTGGTGCTGGTGGTCCAGACAGACGCGGCCACCCGCTGCGGGCTGCACGGGCACTACCTGCTCTCGGCCCTTCCCCAGAGCCTGACGCTGAAGGACCCCCAGTCCCGCCAGCCCCTGCTCACCTGGCCCTACCCCTTCCTTCGCAAGTTTGGCCAGGATCAGGTGAGTCCCCCACTCCCTTCTTGGGGCTGTTGCCTGCCCAGGGTGGGTGGCAGCCCCTCATCCTCCTCTCTGACCCTGCAGGCTGTCTTCTCCTTTGAGGCCGGCCGCCGCAGTGACTCTGGCGAGGGCACCTTCACCTTCAGCACCCCACAGGCCCCTGAGCTCTGCCGAGCTGTGGCTGCTGCCATTGCCTGTCAGCAGCAGGGCAAAGACACCCTGGACCCCAGACTCTTCTGTGTCTCCGACCCCCAGCTCTTTCCACAGGGCCTTGAGCCCCAGCCCTGGGGCCCTGGGAATGATGATCCCCAGCCCAGCCCAGCCCTGGGGGGGACACAGCCTGCTTCCCACCCCCCTGCCAACCTCCTCCGCTTCACCCCACCAGAGCCAGAGGGCTCATGCCCCATCGTCTATGCCTCCATTGCCCGGGGTCAACAGCCCCTCTTTGTGCCAGGGCAGCCAGGCTCTGGTGAGCCCTGGGCCGTGGGGAAGCCGCTCCCTGAGCATCTCTACGAGAACATCTTCACTGCAGAACCGCATCCAGCCGGGGCCCAGGAAGAGGAGGAGGAAGGGCAGTGGGAGCTGGGGTGCCGACAGGCCCCCGAGGGCCACAGCAGTGAGGGGGGGGCACTCTATGACAACCGGGCCGCCATGGCACAGAACCCCCGGGCCTCGGGCTGGGGGCGCGGAGGGCAGGCGGCGCTGTCAGGGCGCTCCGGGCACAAGCCCCATAGCACCCTTCGGGCCAAGCTGGTGCGGTTGCTGAGCCGGGAGAGCCCCGGAGCGCGGGACTGGGCTTGAAGCGGTCGGTGCCGTTCGGTCAATAAAGGCCCTTCCCGGACTCGGCTCCGCCGCCGCTGCGGGGAGTGGGGGGCGGGCGGGGGCAGCTCGAGCCTCCCCGCTAGGGGGCGCCGCCGTGCTCGCCCCGGCAGGCAGAGGCGCGCACGATGATTGGCCGAAACGCCCGCTGGCTCCGCCCCCTCCCGATCCTATATATGGTGGGGCCGGGCCGGGCGGGGGCGGTGCCGGGTTCGAGTCCCGCGTCGGCCCGCACCGCTCCGCTCCCGCCCGCTTCGCCGGGCCCCGCTGGCCGCGGGTGAGGCCGGGCAGCCGGGCCATGGCGGGGGGCTCCGTCCTCTGCCGGGGGGGGATGGGGGCGTGAGGGGTGGAGGGCTGAGGCCTGGCTTAAGGGAAAGGCGGGTGGTCAGGGTCGGGCCCGTGTGGGGCAGAGCCGGCGTCCTCGACCCTCGGGAGGGGCGGCGGTGTGGGATGGGGAGGGGTCCCGAGCCCCCCCGCGGGTCAGGGTGGGGCTTCCCAGCAATAACAAGGGCTGCCCAGCCTCTGCGCGCTGGGGTCCTTCGGTGCAGTCGGGCCTGTCCCGCTGGGGAGGGGTGGGGGGTATCCGCCCGCTCCGGGCCGCCCCGTCCCGGCGCCTCGCTGGGGCTTGCGCGGCTCCCGGGCGCCGGGAATGCCTGACACGCAGCTCTTCCCCCGGCCCTCCCGAGCGGGGAGCGGGCTGGTGTCGTCTTACACGCCTTATATAGACCGCACCGGCCCGGGGAGAGCGGGGGCACGCTGGCCCCCGGCCCTGCAGCCGGCCCGTGCGAGGCGTGGGGAGCCCCGCAGCCGGCCCTGTCCGCCCTCGGGAGGAAGGTCCTGGGGCCGTTCGTAGGGGTCTGGCGGTTTCTTCTAGGTAAAAGGTGGTAAGAGGCTGGTGCTGGCCCATCTGTCTGGAGCGTTGGCCGGCTGACAGCTGTCAGGCAGGGGAGCGCCGGGATTCCCTCCTGCTGCAGCCCCGGAGATGGGCTCGCTCCCAGGGAGCATCTGCTCGGCCGGCTGCCGGAGCGCCAGCCTGGCTGCTCTGCCAGGCGCCTCGGGTGGCATCACGCAGCTCCTGTGCTGCTGCTGTTAATTCATCCGGCAAAAATGCTTCTGGTTCCTATCCTTCTGTACCTGCTGTTGCTTCTCTGCAGTCTGAACAACCTTGGCTCTCAGCAGCAGGAGTTCCTGGGGTGCTGCAAGGGAGAGCACATCTCAGGTTTGGGAGGAGAACAGAGCCCACAGACAGTCCACTGTGGGTGGCAGCAGGGCTGTGCCTGGCTCCCTGGCACTAGTCAGTGTTAGTCTGGGCCCCTCAGCTCTGACGTTGCTGGAGGAGATGCTGATGGATTTGGGGTGCGTCTCTAACCACAGTGTAGGATGGTCAGGGTGGAGTTATAGCTGGAAACGTGACCTGCCTCCTGTCCTACCCTGCCAGGCACTGAGCCCTCTCCTCGCCTGCTCTGCCTGCATTGTTTCCACATACCCTAACACTGGGATCACACGCTCTTCCCTTGCAGAGATGGGCGACATGGAGTCCTACAAGGTGATGCTGAATGGGCCGGCACCCTGGGGCTTCAGGCTGCAGGGAGGGAAGGATTTCAGCATGCCACTCTCCATCTCCAGGGTAAGAGAAACCAAGGCTGGTGACACCCATCCTTCCTCCTGCCTCCGTGGGAGGGAGGCCGCAGTGGCTGAGGCAGAGCCGTACAGGAGATGTAGATGAGCTGGGGCCCCGGGAATGCTGCATCCTGCCCTGCCTGGCTCCACGTAGCCTCCTTGGTCCCTTATCAGCTGCAGCCCAGCACGGGGGTGTTCCGGGCAGAGAGCTGCAAGCAGAAACGTGAAATTCTGCACAGCTTCTGCAGAGGGGGGCAGGGGAGGCCCCTTCCGGAGTGCGCCCACCACAGCGGGAGGGGACCTGCTCTCTGAGATGTGGGACTGGCTTCCTGGTCTGCACCCCAGCACTGGGCTTGGCAACCCAGGACCTAGCCAGTGCCCTTCTGCCCTCCTTTCCACAGCATAGCTCTCAACTCTGTGCCTGAGGTCACTCCTGAAATGGGCATGGAGAGGAGGGAGCTGCACTGCTGCCTGCACAGGGACTCCCTCCACAAAACTCCCCCATTTTTCCAGTGAGAGCCATTGTGCCACAGCTGGTTGTGCCCAAAGCCGCTGGTTTGAGCCTTTCCCGTTGTGATGTTCCCGGGTCTGACCCTGGGCGGGTGCTGGCCACAGCTTTGGCCACGCAATTGCCTTATAAGCCTTGGAATGTGACTGCGTTGCTTGTGCCGCTGGCACTTGGGCAGCTGGCACAGGGGCTGCCTCTCAAAGGACAGCTTTGCTTGTGGCATTGAGTGCTGCATGGGGACCTGCCCCTGGCACGAGCCGGGCACTGCACACCTGCCCCAGAGGGCACAGATCTCCACAGCATCCCGGCATGGAGCACGGGCCCTGAGGGCACTGTGTGAGGCTGGAGTCGCCTGTGCTGCTGCCCCTGCCCCGGGGCCTGCTGATCTCTGCTGAGCACGCAGAGACGGCTTCAGCGAGTTTATTCTCTAAAAAATGTTTCTCTTGGCTGTGAGCCAGTTCTTAACAAAGGGTCTGGTCGGATGGAGGAGCCTCCCAGAGCCTGGGGCAGGGGCCTCGTGAAGCAGTGCTTGGTGAGGCTCGGGCAGTGCTGCCGTCCTCAGCAGGGCAGGAGCAACAAGGACATTCCCAGGGGATGCAGACAGCTTTGGGGGCTCTCTGGTGAGGCTGGGCTGCATGGCAGGGCGTTGTGCTCTGAGGGGGAGGTGTGCGCCTGTGCTGCTCTGCACTCCAGAGGCATCCCCAGACCCAGAGCTCCTGCCCAGAGCATGCTGCTGTCCTTGGCCACTGCTTCCTATGAGCTGGCCCTGCCGCAGAAGGCTGGAAGGAAGCATCGTGCCCCGGCTTTGTGGCCTGCAGTGGGGCCCTGTTCTGCAGGTCTGCAGGGGTGGACAGCACAGGGCAATGCTGGTATGTCCATTGTCTTGACTTTCAGCTGTGTCCATCACTGTGGCACTCCTGGGTGAGCAGTGAGGCTGTTTCAGCTCACTGATCACACAAAAGAGGTGCCACCATGGCCCTCTGACATGTACTTCCTGAGGCACGGGGCTCTGCTAGGGTGCTGACACCCTGGCTGGGCAGGCTGTAAACCATGGTCCCTGTGCTGGAGCTGAGATAAGGACTGTAGTCTGGATAGCTGGATACCGTGTGGCACATCCTGGCATCTGCCAGCTGGGAAAGAGGAGAGAGACTTCAGTGCCACTGGTGGGAAGGCACTGAGGGATGTGCTGAGGGAGGCTCTGTCCTGGAGGCCCCTGGACAGAGCAGTAGGTGAGCACCTCTCTGGATGTGGTGATGGAGGTGCAGGGAACAAAAGACTGGGTGGAGAGGGGAGGAAGGAAGCCCTGGTTAGCGGGTCTGGGTGGGAAGTAGGAGGGCTGGCACTGCCATGGCTCCTGGCTGAGCTGGCACCTGTCAAGGGAGTTTCCTGCACATTGGCATAGAGGGGGACAGGAAGTGCTGGCCAGGCTGGGTGAGGCTTCATGATGCAGCCTGACGTGCTCTCCCCTTCCTGGGCAGTCGTGTGAAAACCTCTCCCAACTCCTGCTGCTGCTTCCAAACCCACGCAGCCGCCCCGTGCCTTCCCCAGCCCTCCAGGGCAGCAAGCTGGGGCTTGCAGCAGCATGGCCAGGAGCTGGGGGCATCACTGCTGCTGAGGGCACCCTCCTGTGCCGGGCCGGAGGAATGGGAGGGCATATGTGGGGATACAGGGTGGGGTACCCTTGTCCTGCTGGGAATAGCAGTGGGATGCAGGTGGAATTGGGCCACATCCAGCCCATATGTGGTGTTTGGCCTTGCATGGAGGGCTGGTGTTGGCCTAGAGAAGGGATGTGTGGCTCTGGGGCGAGCTGGGTTCTGCAAGGAGGGGCCGGGACTCTGTGGCAGGGATTTTTCAGCCCTCTGACAGTGCTGGGAATCTGGCTCGCTCCTTTTATGTTCATGTCGAACAGGACTTGAGGAAATACTTGGTCTGGGTCCAAGCGCCTCGAGTTCTTCCATGCTGGAGGAGCAGGAATGGCTGCAGCCTGCCCACGTCTGTCTGTCTGTCTGTCAGTGCCTGGGAGCTGTGTGCGGTGCTCCGGGCCCTGCTCACCTCTGGCTGTGCATCCCTGGTGGAGGGGAGGGCGGCCTCCACTTCCCCGCGTGGGGTTGCCGTACAGCCGTGCCATGGAGCCGTAGCAGGGGCAAGGCGCATCCCTGGCTGGGAAGGGGAACTTGTGGCTGTGCTCGCGGCTGTCCCAGCGGGGCGACGAGGGTGGGGGCGGGTGTCTCCCTGCCCCGGCAGGGCTCCTGCTCCTCTGTGGGAATGAGGTAATGTCTGTGCCTGGTGGGAACGGGACAGGGAGTGCGGGCGGCTGGGGGGAGTGCCCAAGGGGTGCCTCCCCTGTCCTTCCCCGCCCCCGGCGAAGGGCTGGACATGCCTGTGGTTTGCAGTGAGATGTGGGCTGCCCAGAAGGCCCTGACTCACTGTGCTCTCTTCCTGCCCCGGGACCACAGGGATGACTCCAAGGGGTGGCTGGGCTTCTTGTAGAGGCTGAGGCAGCACTGCCTCTGTGTTTGGCGTCACGGTGATGGGGCCCTGGGGTGCTGGCAGGGTCCCCAGCCATGCCAGAGGACAGGGGCTGGGCAGTGCCCTGGAGAAGTGCTTTGGCTTCTGCTGCTGCCAAGGGGAAGAGGCTGCTCTGGGCTCATGCACTGGGAAATGGGGAGTAATTTGGGTGTCCCCACTTTCCCCTGGGTCAGGTCTGTGTGTTGTCCTGTGCTGGGCTGGGGGATCCTGGGCCTTGGCAGGCCTCTGCACTCACAAGGATGTCCCTCTGCTCCCATGTCACTACTTGGCTGTTCTGGCTCTCCCTAACTCTGTTTGTCCTGCAGCTGACTCTGGGTGGGAAGGCAGCCCAGGCCGGCGTGGGAGTGGGCGACTGGGTGCTGTACATCGACGGGGAGAGCACCAGTGCCATGACACACATCGAGGCCCAGAACAGGATCCGCGCCTGTGGGGACAGGCTCTGCCTCACCTTGAGCAGGTAGGAATCGTGGGTCCCTCAAACATGGGGTTCTGGTATGACTGGAGTGTAATCAGGGCCCTCTGCCCAGTGCCGCCTCCTGGCATCACCATCTCCCAGCATCACTGCTCCTTACTTAGAGCCTGGAAGTCCCTGGCTGTGTCCAAGGGTTCTGCTTGCCTGGATAAGGCTTAACCTGACTGCAAGCCACAGGGCAGTGCCAGCTGGCCATGTTTCCTCTCAGTTGGGTGCTGCATCCCTGGGGTACCAGTGTGCTGGTGGTATCTGGACCAACTCCAGTACTTGCCCATCTGTCTCCTCTCTTGCAGAGCCCAGAACCAGCTGGGGAAGCCGCAGAAGGTACGTGTTGCTCCTGGTGCCGCAGTGGCAGCTCAGCCTCATCTCAGGAAAAGGGAATCTCAGTGTAGTCAAACAAATGGACTTTGCTCCTGGGGCTTTTAGGGGACTGGGGTATGTTTGGAGGTCTAGAAAATACAGCTGGAGGAGCAGCTCTGACCTCTGGCACCATGGAGGATCAGAGGGAGCGGGATCTGTGCAGTAGGTGCCTGGGCCCCGATTGTCTGTGCCCCTGCTGGTGCTGGGTGTGGGCAGGGATGCAGAGGGGCCAGCACAGGGGAGGAGGCTGGGCAGGTACAGCACCATGTTTGCTAGTGCTGGGGAGTGCCCTGGCACAGGGAGGCAGGGCTGGGGCTGGTGACTGGTGGCTCCTGAGCAGAAGCCACCTGCATGTGTTCAGCTTTGTGCCATGGGACAGTTGCAGTCGGCGTGTGTGCATGCACCGCCCTGCCACGGGCAGCAGCGAGTGGCCGGGGCACATACTAATCTTCAAATGACCCTCAGGCTGGGTTTGTGACCTGCTGTCGCTGGGCCAGGTGCCCAGTGGAGTGAGTGCCAGCCTGGCAGAGCCTCCAAGGTGCACGTGCTGTCCGGCTTTCCTACCTGGCTGCCTGCTGCGCTGCCTGGCCCGGGGCTGCCCCTTGCATGCTGCTTGACGTGTGAGCCCGTGTCTGTGTGTTTTGTCTCGCTCAGGACTCACTCCCCTGCTCTGAACCCCTGAAATATAACTTCGCTCCCAGCACCGCCCTCAACAAAACAGCTCGGCCCTTCGGGGCCGGCTCACCTCCGAACCCGCGGCCCGGGCTGGTGACGAAACCCGTGACGTACGCGCCCCTGGCGCCCGCCTGCACCCCCCAGCACAACGGGTATGTTGCTGTCCATCCTGCTCCCTGAGGATCGGGGGGAGCCTGCTGCCCGGCCCTGCTGCGCCTTGCATGCCAGGCACCCTGGGTGGGAGCGGGTGACAGTGCCCGTGCCGGAGTAACCGGTGGCTGGTGCTGAGGTGGCACAACAGAACTGTCTCACACAGGGACACACAGCCACGCTCGTGCCGGTCCCTTGCTCAGGGACGTGTCAGCCTGTGGGGACTCCTGCCAGGCTTGACACGGTGGCTGCAGCAGGACACTGGCTGGCATCTGCAGTGGCAGGGAAACGGTGGCTGTGTGTGACCACCGGCTGGTGCCTGCCTAGGGAAGGCCTGCTGTTCCCCTGGCTGCAGGAAGGGGCTGGGCAGAGTGATGGCCTCCAGCCCTGCCAAACTGTTCTCCCCGGCTCTGCTGCATGTGTCCAGCAGCTGCTGGTCCCTGCTCCTCCTGCCAGAGCTGCCGTAGTGCCCAGGAACT
Organism: Promerops cafer; assembly: GCA_013398275.1. Taxonomy (NCBI): domain Eukaryota; kingdom Metazoa; phylum Chordata; class Aves; order Passeriformes; family Nectariniidae; genus Promerops; species Promerops cafer. Next base: position 23,686 of record VZSE01002627.1, on the reverse strand, counting down.
GGACAATGGGGCAGGATGTGGCATTGACTGCCCTGGGCATCCAGGCCTGTTCTGGGGGCTGAGGGAGCACAGTCTGGTCCTCTGGCATCTGCCCCTGTATCCCAGTGTGCTCTCAGCCCTGGGCGAGCTGGGTGTGAGACTTGGGGATAGGGGGTCTAATGCAGGCCATAGGTGAGCTCTGTGAACTTCTTGGGTGCTGCAGGTCTAATTTCACCTTCCTTTTTCTTTCTTTCTCTCCTCCCTTTCTCTTTCCCTCTTCCTACAGGTGCTGAGCCTTGACAAGTCAGTAAGCCTTTTACCTGCTCTCTATCCTCCCTGCATGCCTCTTCCCTGCCAGTGCCCTGTCCTCCGAGGCAGGGCCAGCCTGGGGATGGGCAGCAGGCGCTGCTCTGCCCATGTGGGTGGGACAAAGCTGTCCCCAGTGTAGAGGGGACAGCTGCCTGTCTCTGCCAGCTGCTGGGGCCCTGGAGTGTCCTTGTGTGTGATCCATTCCCTGTTCCCCAAGATGTGGCTGTGCTGGGCAAGGGCTGATGGGCTGTGCTGGGCACTGTGCCCAGGGCCAGGTGGCACTGCCACAGACGGCTGTAATGCAGCTTCCCTGATGGTGTTTTTTTGACTTTGGCTTTTTCTTGCTCTGTCCTTTCTCTTTCTGGCCCGTGGGGCCAGTTTCAAATTGCCAAGAGTGGTGGTGGTCATTCCAGAGTCAGTCCTTCATGGTCCCAGCCTTTGTGAGGGATTAGTTGTGGGGTGGGGGGAGTAAGACAAGGTGTGGCATCTCTGGTATGGTGTGCTGTGATTCTGTGCTGGGGACAGGGGGGACAGCCCTAAGAGATCTGTCAGATTTGACAGATGACTCTGTCCCTCACAGGCAGCACCCACAGCTGCTGGAGTCCCCCAGCACCCCCGTGTGTGACCCCGTGAAGCTGCGGATGTTAGAGGACATTGACGACTCAAAGCCCCACAGCTGGACCTCCCAGTCCCGCTCCTTCCGCAGACTGTCCCGCCTGGTGGGCGCAGACAGCAGTGAGTTCCCACGGGGCCTGGCACTGGCTGACTGCCCGGCTTTGCTGGGGAAACTGGAGCTGGATAAAGGCTTTGGTGCCTCGTGGAGTGTTGGTTTTGGCCCTATGGGGCAGTTAAGGCAGGCGGAGTGTGGGCTCGTGGTGGGGCTGCTGGGCTGGGGCCGTGCTCTGCCCCGTGGCCAGGCAGGGCTGTGTCAGGGGACAGGTGGGCAGAGGGAGGAGAGGTCCTTTTCCCTTTCCTGTTCCTTTTCCCTTTCCTGTTCCTTTTCCCTTTCCTGTTCCTTTTCCCTTTCCGCTGTCTCTGGGCCTCAGTTGCCACAGACTGACTCCATCTCCCCCTTTCTCTCCTGCTGTGCTCAGTGGAGGATGGTGAGGACGAGCTTGTTAAAAAGCCCAGGTAAGGGGAGCGTGTGCCAGAGCAGGAGCCACAAGATGCCCACCCCAGGCTCAGCCCACACACACGGTTCTCTCTTGCTGCTTGCAGTCACTTAGGGGAAGCTCTTTCCTCTGTTGCTGTTTTTTCTCTCCAAGAATTGAGCTGTTGATGGAGCTGCAGAGCTCGCCCTGCGCTCACCCCACAGTGGGCACTGCCAGAGCTCAGCCACTGCTCTGGCCATCACCTCAGAAGGGTCCTGCCAGGACACTCACTGGCCAGACAAGATGTCCTGTGCTGGGTAGGACCTGCTGGGCACTGCTGGCACCAAGCTGGGGAGGCCAAGTTCTGCCATTGCTTCTTGAGGAAAAGGGATTTGGAGAAGGCTGGTGCACTGACAACACCTTGCTGGGGGTATTGGGAGGTGCTAGGCAGCAACTGGACAATGGGCCATGAGCCTGGCGTGGGGCTGCGGGATGGCAGGGCAGAGCTGGCTGAGTGTCTCCCACTTCTAGTTCTGGAGTGCATTTGTGAGGGGTGGGCTGTGCCATGGTCAAATATTGAGTGTTGTGCTACTGTTCTTTTCAATATCACAGGGATGCCCATGGGTCCAGCTGGGGCACAGTGGAGCAGTGGTGAGTGACAGGGTCTGGTGAGGGCACCTTTGGCAGCACTGCCCAGTGCTGAAGCAGGGTCTGTGCTTTGTGCTGGCTGAAGCTCCTGCCCTCTGTCCCTCACAGGCAGCCCCCACAGCCTCTGGAGCCCCCCAGTACCCCTGGGTGTGATCCTGGGAAGTTGAGGATGTTAGAGGACGCTGAGGGCTGGCAGCCCCGCACCGGGACCTCCCAGTCCCGCTCCTTCCGCAAACTGGCCCAGCTGACGGGCACAGATGGCAGTGAGTTCCCACAGGGCCTGGCACTGGCTGGGCTATTTTGGGGTAACCAAAAGTTGGGAGAGGCAGTGGGGTGATGTAGCACCTGGGAGCTTGGGTTTTGGCCCTAGTTAACTCCTTGAGGGCAGCTGAGCCAGCGAGATCTGCCCGGGGCTGTGTGTGGGCTTGTGGTGGTGCCGCTGGTCTGGGGTTGTGCTCTGCCCTGTGGCCAGACAGGGCTGTGCAATGGGGCGAGGCGAGTGGAGAGGCTGGTTTTCCTCCTTTCCCTTCCTGCTTTTCCTGGACCTTAGTTACTGCAGACTGACTCCATCTCCCCCTTTCTCTCCTGCTGCACTCAGTGGAGGATGGTGAGGATGAATTTATTAAAAAGCCCAGGTAAGGGGAGCATGTGCCAGGGCAACAGCAGGAGCCACAAGGTGCCCACCCTGGGCTCAGCCCACAAAGCTTGTTCTCTCTCACTGCTTGCAGTCACTCAGGGGAAGCTCTTTGCCCTGTTGCTGTTTCTTCTCTCCTCTCCTTATCCTCCACCCTCTGTCCTGTCCTTTCCTTCTTCCTAGAGCCAAGATGTTGGCAGAGCCACAGGCTCTTCCTTGTGCTCACCCCACAACAGGCACTGCCAGTGCTCAGCTGCTGCTCTGACCGTCACCTCAGGAGGGTCCTGCCCAGACACCCACCAGCCAGGCAGGCTGTCCCCAGATGAGGTGTCCTCATGCTGGGTGTGCAGGCAGGACCTGCTTGGCACTGCTGGCACCAAGCTGGGGAGGCCAAGATGCAGCAGTGTGCTGGACACAGTGGGCAGGGGTGGCTGGTGGCACTGACTACCTTGCTGGGGGTGTTGGGAGTTGCAGGGAACTAGACCAGACCTGGGGCACAATGTCATGTGGGGCCCTGGAATGGCTGCAGGGCTGATCAGGAGTGAGTGCTGTCAGCATTTCCACAAGGCTCCTGCGTCTCTGGGGCTGTGGATGTGTATGGGGAGGGATGGGCTGGTCAAACACTGACTGCTGTGCCACCATTCTTTCTGATACCACAGGGATGCCTGTGGGTCCAACTGGGGCACGGGGCAACATCGGTGAGTGCCAGGGTCTGGCAGAGTGTTGGCATGTGCCAGGGCACCTTTTGGAGTGCTTCCCTGTTCCAGAGCAGGGTCCAGTTCTGGTGCTGAGCTCCTGCCCTCTGTCACTCACAGGCAGCCCCCGCAGCTGCTGGAGCCCCCCAGTGACACTGTGTGTGACCCTGTGAAGCTGCGGATGTTAGAGGACATTGACGACTCAAAGCCCCACACCTGGACCTCCCAGTCCCGCACCTTCCGCAAACTGGCCCGGCTGGTGGGCGCAGACAGCAGTGAGTTCCCACGGGGCCTGGCCCTGGCTGACTGCCCAGGTGTGCCCAGCTTTGCTGGGGCAACTGGTAAATGCCATGGTGTGTTGTTACAGCAGGGCATTGGTTTTGACTGCATTTGGGCCCTCTGTGGCAGCTGAACCAGCAGGAGCTGCCCAGGGCACATGGTGGTGCCGCTGGGCTGGAGCTGTGCTCTGCACTGTGGCCAGGCAGGGCTGTGTGTTGGGGCAGGGGGTCAGAAGGAGGAGAGGGCTTTTTTCCTTTCCTTTCCCTTCCCTTTCTTTCTTGCTGTGCCTGGGCCTCAGTTGCCGCAGACTGACTCCATCTCCCCTTTCTCTCCCGGTGTCCTCAGTGGATGATGGTGAGGATGAACCCATTAAAAAGCCCAGGTAAGGGGCAGCAGCGAGAGCCACAAGGTGCCCATGCCAGGCTCTGCCCCCACAGCCACTTCACCCTTGCTGCTTGCAGTCACTCTGGGGGTGCTCTTTGCACTGCTGGGTCTTCTTCCCTCTCTCTCTGTCCCCTCTCCCAGACTTGAGGTGTTCTCAGAGCTGCACAATGGGCACTGCCAGCACTCAGCCACTGCTCTGACCATCACCTCAGAAGGGTCCTGCCCCAAGCACCCACCTGGGTAGAGGTGGCTGGTGACAATCAGAACACCTTGCTGGAGATGTTGGGAGGTGCTGGGCACTGCTGGTCTTGGTGCTTTGTGTCCCATACAGCTGTGGAGCAGCTGCAAGGCTGCTGGTCAATATTTCTACATGGCTCATGCCTCCACAGGGCTGTGGGTGCATATGGCAGGAATGGTCAAACAGTGACTGTTATGCTGCTGTTTTTTCCAATGCCACAGGGATTCCCATGGGTCCAGCTGGGGCACAGTGGAGGAGCGGTGAGTGCCAGGATCTGGCAGAGGTGTTGCCATGTGCCAGCTCACCTTTGGCAGCACTGCCCTGTGCTGCAGTGTTGGGCAGGGTCTGTGCTTTGTGCTGGCTGAAGCTCCTGCACTCTGTCACTCACAGGCAGCCTCTGGAGCCCCCCAGCACCCCCGGGTGCAACCCCGGGAAGCTGCGACTGATAGAGGACGCTGAGGGCTGGCAGCCCCGCACCGGGACCTCCCAGTCCCGCTCCTTCCGCAAACTGGCCCAGCTGACGGGCACAGATGGCAGTGAGTTCCCACAGGCCTGGTGCTAGCTGGGGATGTGGGACTGTTTTGGCATAGCCAGAAGCTGGGAGAGGCAGTGGAGTGATGTGACATCAGGAGTTTGGTTTTGGCCCCAAGTGACCCTTTGAGGGCAGCTGAACTGGCGGGAGCTGCCTGGGGCTGTGTGTGGGCTCATGGTGCTGCTGGTCTGGGGCCATGCTCTGCCCCATGGCCAAGCAGGGCTGTGCAATGGGGTGAGGGGATGGTGGGTGGGGAGCTTGGTTTTCCTTTTTTCCTGCTTTTCCTGGGCATCAGTCACTGCAGACTGATGCCATCTCCCCCTTTCTCTCCTGCTGCACTCAGTGGAGGATGGTGAGGATGAGATTGTTAAAAAGCCCAGGTAAGGGGAGCATGTGCTGAGGCTGCAGGTGTCTGGGCACTGCTGGCTCTGAGCTGGGGATGCTGAGCTGCGCCTTGGCCTTTTGGGCATACAAGGAGTGGAGGAGGCTGATGGGAAAACCTGGCTAAGGGATGTTGGGAGGTGCTGGGTAGTGCCTGCACCTGGGGCACATTGTCCTGTGAGTCTGGTGTGGCAGAGCTGGGTGAGTGCTGCTGGCTCATTTACCCCCAGCATTACTACTTCTCATGACTCTGGGCAAACTCTTTGCCCTGTTGTGGATTCTTCTCTCCCTCTCCCAGAGCTGAGCTGGTAGTGGAGCTGCAGAGCCCACCCTGTGCTCACCCCACAACAGGCACTGCCAGTGCTCAGCCACTGCTTTGACCTTCACCTTGGGAGGTTCCTGCCTGGACACCCACCGGCCAGACAGCTTGTCCCCAAATGGGTGTGCAGGCAAGACCTGCTGGGCACTGCTGGCACCAAGCTGGGGAGGTCAATATGCAGCACAATGTGCTGGACACAGTGTGTAGGGGTGGCTGGTGACACAACACTTTGCTGGGCATTTTTGGAGTCACAGAGCAGGCACTGTACCTGGGGCACTGTATCTTGTGGAGCCATGGAATGGCTGCAAGGCTGGTCAGGAGTGAGTGCTGTTGGCATTTCCATGAGTTTCTTGTATCTCTGAGCTTGTGGGTGCATATGGGAAGCATGGGCTGAGCCATGGATCAGCCGCTGACTGCTGTGCCACCATTTCTTCTGATGCCACAGGGATGCCCATGGGTCCAGCTGGGGCACGGTGGAGCAGCGGTGAGTGCCAGGGTCTGGCAGAGTGTTGGCATGTGCCAGGGCACCTTTTGGAGTGCTTCCCTGTTCCAGAGCAGGGTCCAGTTCTGGTGCTGAGCTCCTGCCCTCTGTCACTCACAGACAGCCCCCGCAGCCTCTGGAGCCCCCCAGCACCCCCGGGTGCAACCCCGGGAAGCTGCGACTGATAGAGGACGCTGAGGGCTGGCAGCCCCGCACCGGGACCTCCCAGTCCCGCTCCTTCCGCAAACTGGCCCAGCTGACGGGCACAGACAGCAGCAGTGAGTTCCCACAGAGCCTGGCACCAGCTGGGGGTGCTGGACTCTCCCTGGGCTGCCAGGGTCCAGCAGAGTCTGGAGTGGCACTGTAGTGTTGGTTTTGGTCCCATGTGGTCCCTGTGGGGTGGTTGAGTCAGTGGGAGCTGCCTGGGGCTGTGCCTGGTCTCACGGTGGTGACACCGGTCTGGGGTCTTGGTCTGCCCTGTGGCCAGGCAGGGCTTTGTTTTGGGGCACGGGTTGGTGGGAGGAGAGGTTGGTTTTCCTCTTTTCCCTTTCCCCTCTTGTTGTGCCTGGGCCTCGGTCTGTGAGGACTGACTCTTTCCTCCTTTCTCTCCTGCTGCGCTCAGTGGAGGATCATGATGATGTGTTTGTTAGGAAGCCCAGGTAAGGGGAGTGTGTGGCAGCCGGAGCTGGGGGGCTGCACATCCTGGGCAGAATCCCTTGGGCATTGCTGCCCCTCAGCTGGGAATGCTGAGCTGCGCCGTGGCGTCACAGAAACAGTGGGTTGGGAGCAGCTGATGGCACTGGCCAAATCTCACTGGGTTGTTGTGATGTTTGGGCAGCATCTGGACCTGGGGCCCAGTGTCCTGCAAGCCTGGCATGGGGCTGTGGGGCAGCCGAGCTCGTGGATGTCACCAGCTTGTCAGGGTTGTTCCTTGTTCTGTGCAGCCAGGCAGGGGGGTGAACAGCACCCCTTTTTTTTGTTTTTACCTCTCTGTGACACCTCCTGCCCTGGTGCCATGGCCCTCAGGTACCAGCTCTGCCCAGTTTGCTCTGACACAAATAAAAGTTGGGTTTGTTGCCATCTCCTTTTTGAATTTGTCTTGGAGAGACACAGAGCCACTTGCTCTCCCTCTCTCCCTCTCCTCCCTCTTTTGGTGGGCTGTGCCTCTTTAGCCCTGGCTTGCCTTGCCTGTTCCCAGCGCTGCTGAGCTGGACCCTGGGGCTCCCTGCATCAGGTCACATCCAGGTCCCCCTGCACCCCAATGAGACTGGGGGTGATCATCACATATTAGTAGGCAGCCAAAGTCTTTGTGGTCCCTGAGGTCCCTGGTCAGTCTGGAGAAGCCCAGAACCCTCCTTTCTGCCGCTCCCCAAACCACCACAGTGGGTACCAGAGACCCTGGGGGTGCTGTGTCTTGGCAGGACTGAAGGCCCTTGGCTCAGTACCTCATCACTAAACCAGCTACCACTGGGCATGGGGACTTGGCCAGCTCCCTCCTGCTTGTTGGGGTGGGGAGCCCTGCCTGCACCCCCTGGGCAGTGGGGGCGAGCGGGGCAGGCTGGATTAACTGCTTGTTCTGTAGCCAGGTCTCCGTGCCGGACCCATCCCCAGGAGCAACGATGAAGACTGAGCCGGGACTGGGTGAGCAAAATATCTCTGGGCTTTTTGGGGAGGGACTGCCGAGGGATCAGGAGCGCTGTCCTTAAGACTTGTGTGTGTGTGCAGCCCCCAGGACCCCCAGTGCCACCCCCAGCCCCACCAGCCGCCCACCCTGGGCTGTGGACCCCTCGTTTGCCGAGCGCTATGCCCCGGACAAGACGAGCACGGTGGTGAGCAAGCACAGCCAGCCGGCCACGCCGACCCCCATGCAGAACCGCAGCTCCATCGTGCAGGCGGCCCAGCAAGCCCCCGAGGGGCCCGGCCGCACCCCCCTCTGCTACAAGTGCAACAAGGTCATCAGGTGAGCCCTGGCCGCCAGCACTGCCATGCCAGCGTCCTGGGCCCCGGTGTGGCTGACCTGGCTCTGTCCTGCCACAGGGGACGGTACCTCGTGGCTCTGGGACATTATTACCACCCCGAGGAGTTCATCTGCTGCCAGTGCAGGAAGGTGCTGGATGAGGGCGGCTTCTTTGAGGAGAAAGGCTCCATCTTCTGCCCCAAGTGCTACGACACGCGCTACGCACCCAGCTGCGCCAAGTGCAAGAAGAAGATCACTGGGGTGAGTGTCCCTCAGCCTGCCCTCCATCTCCTGTCCTTACCCTCTGCTGTGAGTGCCTGGCTCTGTCTCTTCCCGCCTTGGTCCCATCTCAGGGGATTCCTTGTCCCTTCCTGCCCTTGGTGGTCGTGCCCCTGGCTGACAGTGGCTCCCCTCCAGGAGGTGATGCACGCACTGAAGATGACCTGGCACGTGCAGTGCTTCACCTGCAACGCCTGCAAAACTCCCATCCGCAACCGAGCCTTCTACATGGAGGAGGGACAGCCCTACTGCGAGAGAGGTAGGACCCAGGGACCCCATGTGTCACCTCATGTGGCCCTGGGGCACCATTGGGACTCAGCAGCTGCGCACAGGGCTGGGGGCATGAGCTGCCCTGCTCTGCGGGGCTCCCCCTGGGCTGTGGGGAGCACGGAGACCTCAATCCCACAGACCTGAGCCCTCCATCCTGGTTCTCCCTAGCTGCAGGGTAGTGCCATTGCTCCTATGTTGCCATGGCGATGAGGGAGGATGTACATCAAAGCGAGTGCTGCATCCTGGGAGATGAGGTTCTCCTCTCCCTGGAGCTCTGTCGTGGCCAAGCCACCCTGCACCTCTCCTGAGTGTCCGGGGCATTATCTCACCTGGATGGGGCTGGCAGAGTTGTCCCCAGGCTGTGCCTGTGGGATCCCAGCTGAGCTGCAGCCCTGCTCCCCTGGGATGAGCAGCTTTAGTGCACGGAAGTGCTGACCTGGGCTCTGCCTTTCCTTGCAGACTATGAGAAGATGTTTGGCACCAAGTGCCGCGGCTGTGACTTCAAGATCGATGCTGGGGACCGGTTCCTGGAGGCGCTGGGGTTCAGCTGGCACGACACTTGCTTTGTCTGTGCGGTGAGTAGTGTGCCTTCCTCCTCGACTGTTGCAGGGCCTGTGCCTCTCCCCAACAGTCCTGCTCTGTATGGGGTACACCAGCAGCACGGGGGACCTGCTGCCACAAGGTTTTTCCCACTTGCCTCCGTTTTGGGGACTTGGGACTCTGCTCTGAGCCTTCTGGTCCCTGGCTGTGCCCCAGGGCCATGTGGAGGTCCCTGTGTGACACCAGTGCTGGGCTGTGGGGGGATCCAGAGGCTGGCTCAGCCCCCCAGCCTGACCACCTGCACTCTCCTCCCCAGATCTGCCAGACCAACCTGGAAGGGAAGACGTTCTACTCCAAGAAGGACAAGCCGCTGTGCAAGAGCCACGCTTTCTCCCATGTGTGAGGGGTGGGAATTCAGCTGTGCCCACACATGCCCCTGGCCCTGCATGCTCCTCTCCCCCTGCCCTGCTGGCCCCAGGGAGCCAGGCTGGGCCCTTGGCCCTTTCCCTTGCTCCTGCCTCTTTTCTGGCAGCTCCTGGCTTAACTCCAGCCAGATACAGTGCCAGGTCCAGAGCCCCTTATAACTGGGTGGCTTTTTATATGCTTCTCAACTGGCCCTAGGAGCCCTGGGAAGGGGATGCTGCATGGATCTCCTGCCCCTGAGCCACGCAGCATGGTGAGCACAACCATGCTGAGGCTGGAATTGGAGGGGGTCTGCCACAGCTGGGCTGCTCCCTTGCTGCCTGGCAGCTCAGTGCTGCGGCAAGGATAGTCCTTATACATCCCTGAGTGGGTGAGGACCAGCTCCTGTCTCACTCTCCCTCACCTTCCCTGCTGTGTGCTTGGGGCTGGAGACCCGGCCCTGCTCCCCTGCTGGGGCCCTGCCCATGACAACCCACCAGCCACCCCTCAAACTGCTGCAGTGGCTTTCTGCCCCAGTGGCATTCCGGGGGCATCTGTGCCTCATGCCCCCCACCCTGCTGGCCCACTGCTCCCCTGGGCTGGCAGCACCCCCAGCCCAGTGTGGCCCAGCTGTGGGCTGGCAGTGTGTGCTGATGGCCAGCCCAGCCAGATGGCTGTTCCTGCAAGGCTTGGGCACAGATTCCTACCAAAGAGCTCTCTGCCACTGCCATCCTGGGGCCATCGATGCCTCCCCCCAACCCACACCCTCCGGTCGGGCTGCACTGATGTAGCCACGGTGCTTTTAGTGCCTTTAATAAACACGTCTCTGCAAGTGCCGGCTGTCTCCAGGCCAGTGGTTTTGCCGAGTGAGGTGTGGCTGGCTGGGAAGGTCATGCTCTGCCCTCATCCTGCTCCCTCTGGGGCCTGACTCAGCTCCTTCCAGCTTTCCAGGGAAAATCTTCGCCTCAGATTTCTCCTCCTCTGCCCGCATCAGCCCAGGCTTGACCCCTTGTGTCGACTGGGTCATCCCTCTTGTAGCAGGCAGGATCGCTAATGGAGGCAGTAATTAATCTGGGGGGCAAAATGCAGCAAGGAGAGATGGGGAAGGGGTCACACCTTAGTGGGGGTCCCTAGATAGCTGGCAGCATCCTCTGGTCCCTATGCCCTGGCCCCAAGTCCTGTAGAGGGGATGAGGAGTCATGGGGCATGCATGGGCCACGTGCACCAGCTCTGGGCGTTCTCCAGCGCGGAGCAGCCAAGCGTTCGCTCACGCGATGCAGCTGCCGTCCCGAAGGACGGGTGTGAGGCCACGCCAGCACCTCCGGCTGGAACGGGCTGGAGGGCAGCGGGTGTGGGGAAGTGGGTGTTCTCCTCCCTCTCCACTCTGACAGCTGGAACGGTCATTAATAATTGCAGCTCTTACCATGATGAGCAATTGTAAGGAAAATTGTCTTGCTCATCTACTGGAAGGTTCTGCCGGGGGCAGGAGCTGGCTGTGGGAAGCCAAATGCCTCCTGGCGTCACCCAGATCTGGGCTGTGGTGCCACGTCTTCTCACTGCCAGTTCCAGGAGTGCAAAAGCACATCAAAGATGGGGCGAGGGAAAGTCGAGGGATAAAGGCAGGCTGGGGCTGGGCCTTGCGCTCAGGCTGGGACACATGTGAGCAATGGGATGGTCACACTGAGAAGCGGCAGGACACGGGTGCAACAAGGGACAGAAACAGCTGGTGGCTGCCTGGCAGGGCCGGCAGGAGCAGGGCTGAGTGCCTGCGTGTGAGTCCTAGCTGTGCAGCCAAGGTCAGAGGAAGCACGGGGGAAGGTGAGGTAGCTGTGGCCCCACGCGGGCCACCCCTGAAGCAACCCTGGCTTGGCTGGACAGCAGCCCGTGAGTGGAGGGCAGGAGAGGGGCAGCGGCAGGCAGTCGCCGGATGGAGCCTGCTGGAGTAGCACAGTCTGGGAACAGGTTCTGCCAGATCAGCCCCGGGGTGCCCAGCTGTGGAGCAGGGCCAGGGCAGAGCCAGGGTGCTACAGCCAATCTGCCTCTCCCCGGGGCAGAGCCAAGCATCCCCTTGTGCCACCGCAAGGTCTGTGCTCATGGGGGGCTTAGCTCTGGTTGGTTCCCTGTTGCCTCTGGGCCCCCCTGATGATGCCTCTACCACCCAGGGTGCCTCTGCGCTTTGCCAAGGGCATTTCTTGCCCCCCAGCGCTGCGCACCATGTGAGGAGCTTGTGCACAGGAGGCGGAAGGAGGGTCTCGGGTGGGCTGCGGAGGTGGAGCCTGGGGAGGGGCTGCAGCCTCGCTGCTCCGAGAACAAAGCCTGGTGGCGGCAGGCTCAGAGCTCCCACCGCATCCCTGAGCAGGATCCCACCACATCCACCCCCAAAGCCATCTGAGCTGCTTGTGGGGCGCCTGCCCCGGCCCCAGCCCCCGCGCTGGCCCCGGCAGCTGCTCCACAGCTGCTCCCAGACTCTCACAGCCTCTTAGGGCGGCTCCGGCTCTAGCCTCACTCGGAAATGCAAGGAGGGCGTAGGGGGAGTGGGCGACACAGCCAGGGCCCGCGGCACCCTGTCCCATGTCCCTCTGGGGTCATCCACGGGCTGCTCTGAAGGGCTTGATTTGGGACGGGTCACTCCAGCAACATCCCCAACCGGCAGAAATCAGGCCCTGTGCACTCTCCATTGCTGCTCTGGCACAGAGACCCCTCCAGCGCGGTGCTGGTCGAGGCTGGGGCAGTGCCGGGGACAGGGAATCGCTGCCTGTCCTGGCAGGAGCATTAGGGCCTGGCTGGGAGCCCCTGCAGAGCCCTGCGTGGGTCAGTGCAAAACCAGCTGTGGGTTCACAGAGTCAAAATCTCCTGGAAAAGGTGCTTGCAGACACAGCCTGGCAGGGCTCTGAAAGGACCAGGGGCTTGGGAGCAGTGGGGATGGAGGGGCAGACGGGCAGCAAAGAGGCCCCAAAAAAGGCTGTGTCCACTGACACCTTGCGCAAGCAGCAAGGACACGGCTGGGTGTGTAGGGCAAAGCCTACGGTGCCGTGTCCTTGGAGAGGAAACCTTGGACACGGGGGCTCGGCGTAGGGCAGCTGAGGGCACAGGAAGCCCGGTGTGCCACGTTCCCTGGGTGTAGAGGACGTGGAGCGGGGGAAAGTCTGGGGATGGAGAGGACCACCGAGCACGAGAGGTCTCCAGACTGCAAGTTCCCAGGAGGGGCAGCACAGGATATGGGGTCCCCAGGGCGGAGGAGAGCCCGGGATACGAAATCACCGGGCGTGCAGGTTCCCAGGAGGAGCTGAGCCGGGGTTCAGCGTCCCTGGGGCGGGGGATGGCCCGGGGCGCGGTGTTGCGGGGGCAGAGCAGAGCCCAGGCTGCGGGATCCCGGGGGCGAGCTGTGCGCGGGGGCGGCCCGGGGCGGGGGCGATGCTGCCCGCACCCCCGGGGTCCCGGCTCGGGGCCGGGCGGCGCG
>VZSE01002627.1:207-10537 GCA_013398275.1 Promerops cafer | reverse complement strand
GCACCGGGCCGGGGCGCGGTCCCCGCTTTGTCTGCGCCGGGCCGGCACGTGCGAGCGCCGGGACCGGTCGGCCCCGGGAGTCCCCGGCACGGCCCGGTCCGACCCCCACCGGGCAGCGAGAGCGGGGAGCGGGGGAATTCGCGCACGGCGGGGAGGGCCCCGTGGGGCTCCCCGGCGCTGGGCCCGGCACCGGTTCTTCCCCATTGTCTGGAGCAGGAGCGGCGGGCAGGGGCGCCCGGGGAACAGGGGATGGGGAGGGGATCGGGGCGTCCGCAGCCCGGCCCCGCTCCCGACCGGTCCTGCTCCCGACCGGCCCCACCGGTATCCCGGCAGCGGGCGGTCCCGCTGCCCAGCGGAGCGAGGCCTGAGGCCGCGGGGGCACCGAGCATCCCCCACCGGTCCCGCTACCCTCAGATTCCCCCAAGCTCCTGGGCTGCAACATCCCTGGGCATCCCGGGGGGGTCGTGATGTATTGGCCCGGTATTGCCCCGCCGGGCTGGGATTGCTGTTGAGTCGGGGAGGGGAGTGGCTCTCTCCACTGGGACCCCCGGCTTCTCGCCCTGCCCGCACCCCGGTGCGGGGCACCCGGTGTCGAGGCCGGCTGAATCCAGGCCCGCTGCGGGGAGCATCACCCACTGCCAGCCCACCCGCATTTCCCAGGCCAGCCGGGTGCCGGGAGGCTGGCTGGGGCCATCGGCCCCGCGATCCCCTCCCTGCCCTCCAGGGTGCCTCTGGCATGCGGGGTGGGAATGCTGCCGGCATGCTGGGGCGCATCTCGCTGGGCAGAGCCGGGGCGCTGGACAGTATGGAGTGCTGGGTGCATGCTGTGCATGATGCTTTTGGTGGAGGGCGGACGGAGGGGAGCTACTGTGCGCCCACCATCCAGCCAGGGGCACCCACCACCCCTCCGGGATACACCCACCACCCATCCGGGGACTCCCACCTCCCAGCTGGGCTGCACCCACAACCCAGCCGGTCAGACGTCTATCTCTAACCAGGTCCCTGCTCTCAGGACAGGGCTGTGCGGGCCTGGGCAGGTCCAGGTCCCCGCCAGCCCCCGGGGGTCTCCGGAGGGCCCCACAATCCCGCTGTCAGCCCAGGGGCGCTGTGGGCAAGCGCCGTGTGTGTTGCCGGCCAGGCGGCAGCTGTCAGCCCTGGGTACATCTCGCTTCCCGGCATCCGCTGCAAAGGAGCCGTCCCTGCCAAAGCTGCTGAGAGCAGCAGAATCGGCTCCCGGGAAGGCGAGTGCCGGTGGCGGCTCCCCCTCACACACCTCCAACGCTGATCCCGGCCAGGCAGTGATCCCCTGCCATCCCCATCCGTGGGGCTGAGTTTGTTCCATCGTCCCCAGCCGCTCCATCGTCCCCAGGCACCCCGTCCCACTGTCACCGGAGTGCCTGGCACTCAGTGCCTGTGGGAACAGCGTCCCCGCTGCAGGGCCCGCTGCGGGGGTGCGGGATGAGGGGTGATGCTGGTGGGGCTGCATCGGGCAAGGTGATGGGGACAGTCCCACGGGGAGGAGGGCCCAGCCTGGCTGAGCCAGGGAGCTGCCTGGCAGGACACTGTGCCAGAGCCTGGCCCTGGGCCGGTACCGGGGAATGCCACGCTCTCGCCCGGCCGCGATCCCTCTGTTTAGTCTGGGATTCCCCGTACTCCAGCCCGGTCCTGGAGGGTCCGAGCATCCCCTCCCCCTGCCCGGCCCCGCGAAGGCTGCTGGGGCCCATTACTCGATCGGAAAGGAATTTGGTGCTGCTTTCTGAGCACGCCGACTCCCTGGAGCTCCCAGCCACATTGGAAACACATGTGCCGGGGCTGGGGCGGGAGGCTGGGGCGATGTGACCCCTCCCTGGCCATGGCATTGGGGGTGGGCTGCCGCGGGAGCCCCGTTCTGGCACCCGGGGATGCTGCTCTGCCTACTCCGGTGAGCAGCGGGGCCATGCGAGGGCAGCGGGGCTGCGGTCTCTTTGGTTGGGGTGGTGAGGGATCCTCAGTGGAGCCCCCCGGCTGCAGGGAGCCCCCCCCCCCAGGGCTGCACGGGGCATCTCCACCCACGGGTGACCCACATACCTGGAGCCTGGGGGTGGGAAAGGGCTGTACGTGTTGGGTGGAGGGATTAAAGCCCATGGAAGTGGGGTAAGCAATGCATGATGCTGACAGCACCCGCTGTGACACAGCTGGTCCCCACTGCCGGGGGTTGTGGTGATGCTGTCGGGCTGTGGGTCCCTGGAGGCACCCCTGGGGGTGCTACTGGCCCCAGCACGGCTTCCCTGTCTCCTGGAATGGAAACCTCCATCCTGGCGTGGAGTCAGCCTGTGCTGCTGAGCTGTGTCCACAGCAAGCCCCATCTGGCCTGGGAGCACCCCCGGGTGCAGGCAGCAGCCTTGTGCCCAGATACCACCCAGCATGGCAGGGTTCTGGGGAAGAAAAGCAGGCACTGGGTGCCCCCAGCACCCACAGGGCTCCCCAGGCAGTGATGCTGTGGCTCTGCCCTACTTCTTTTCTCCTGTCTGCTGCCAGCTGCATCCCATCCTACCAGCTTCCAACTCGCTGCCCTGGGCTCCCCCAAACTGCTGCCATCCTCCCCCATTGCTGGGGGATCAGGGGCTGCATTTCCCACCCTTCCCTGTCACAGCCATCTCAGACAGCACTTTGCAGCTGTTCCAGGCCTGGAAGCTGGCGCCGGCTGGGGCGGCCGATTAGCGGGATCGGGATGTGCGGATTAAAGTCAATCTTGTTGGTGCAATTATCTGCAGCTCCCTGCCAGGGGCTCGGGGGGCGGCGGGTGCTGGAGGCAGAGGGAGGCCCTCTCCCTCTTAGGCACCTGCCTGCCTTCCCCCTGCTTTTTAGCTCCAGCCAAGGCCCTGTTTTGGGGGTGGCTCTGCCCGTAGGGACCCTCAATTCCTGTTCCCCAGGCTGTGGATTGAAGCTGCAGGCGTGAGTGAGGACGGCTTTGCTCGGCACAGCGGGGATTTTGGGGCTCTGAGAAGCGCCGGGCGGGCACCACCAGCCGAATGCTGATCGGCAGAGCCGCCCACCCGCGGCGGTGCAGGGATGTGGGGGATCCAGCACGGGCGGCCCTGGCTTTCCGGGTGCAGCGCGTGACAGTGGCAGGCAGGTTTGGGTGCCTGCCAGGCCCCGCAGGTCCCCTCTGCCTGCCTGCCTCCCCCGCTCCCCTCCACTAATCACCTCGTCATCGGGGCGAGCTGCATCCCAGCTGGGATGGGGGGGTTGCCATGGTGATGGAGGATGCTGGTTGCCTAGCGACATCCATCCCCTCGCCCACCCGCCCTGGACCAATTTGGCATGCGTGGTCCCCCCTCCATCGCTGGCTGTGTGCCTCTGGGGAGGTGCTGGCTGGTGGGGGTCCCCGCGGAGCCCCCAGAGGGGCTGGCCAGGGCACGGTGGGAGCGACAGGGGGTTTCCCATCAGCTGGGAATGGTTTCCAGGGAACAGTCTCCATGACGGCCCCATCACACTCTGGCGGCTCATTGATTTGCTGCTGCTGGTGCTCCGGTGTCCTCCCCCCGCCTGGTGCCTGCTGGGCTGGTGGCTCACGCAGCCGGGCACGTGAGTGGACCTGGGTCCTTACTGGGGCACAGGGGTGTCCCCAAACCTCATCAGTAGCTGGAAGGGTCGTGAGGGGACAGGGATGGGAGAGCAAGTTGCTGTGAGACTCTGTTGGCTTGCAGCACAGCAATTGGTGGATCCCTGTGCTCAAGTGACTATTCTGTCCCCAAACTTGGGACCTTTCTCCATAGCTGCCACCAAGGGTTGGGGAATAGGCCCTGCCCCACATCCTGTCTGCCTTGCCTGGCAGTCTGGCTCTTGGTGCTGTTGATGGACAAGGGGTTGTTGTGGCTGTGTGCTAGTTTCAGGACAAGCAGCCAGACCCCAGCACATGCCCTAATCTCAGTGTAAGCAGGATGGGGAGGCTGGGGGCTGCCCCACACTCCTCCTGGCTTTGGCTCACCCACGGTGTCTCCCCAGGGCCCTCTACACGTACGAGGATGGCTCTGATGACCTGAAGCTGGCAGCATCGGGAGGTAAGGTCCTCTGTCCCCTCCGCCGGCTCGCCTGTTCCGGTGTTTTCCCTGTCACCCATTCCCGGTGCTGGGTGCACGTGGGCTAACGGTGCTGTGCCAGGTGGAGGTTTGCTGGAGCTTTCTGGCCACTTTGAGATTCAGAAGGTGATGTATGGCTTCTGCAGCGTCAAGGACCCCCAGGCCGTGCTCCCCAAATATGTCCTCGTCAACTGGGTGAGTCAGGGGGCCATGCTGAGGGGGGCTGTGCTGTGGCCACAGGGATATGGCTGGGTGTGAGGGAGCTGGCAGTGGCCAGGGGTTGTGTGTGCCCCACCGTCCTGCTGCCCTGCTGTGGTCAGCGGGGTGGGGGTCACCCTGCTGCCCCTCTCAGCTCAGTCCCTCCCTGGCTGCCACAGGTGGGTGAGGATGTGCCGGACGCCCGCAAATGCGCCTGTGCCAGCCACGTAGCCAAGATTGCCGAGTTCTTCCAGGTGGGTGATGCTGGGGAGGGGGAAGATGTTGCCAGGGCACTGATCCTGAACCCTGATGGCTGCTTGCACCCGCCCAGGGCGTCGATGTCATTGTCAATGCCAGCAGCGTGGAGGACATTGACCCAGGGGCCATTGGGCAGCGGCTCTCCAACGGGCTGGCCCGTGTCTCCAGCCCGGTGCTGCACCGCCTGCGGCTGCGCGAGGACGAGAACGCCGAGCCCGTGGTAATGTCCCCATGGCAGCGCTGGCGATGGTGATGGGACTGGGGCGTCCCTCCCGCCCGGGGCTCCTGTGTGCTGCAGCCCCTCGCCCCGTGTGCCACTTACTGTTACCTACCCCCTCGCTGATCCCAGCCCCTCCGCCCCCCCACCTCTCCTCTGTCCCAGGGCACCACTTACCAGAAAACTGATGCCACCGTGGAGATGAAGCGGCTCAACCGGGAGCAGTTCTGGGAACAGGCAAAGGTGGGTTACGGAGGGACAGCTGGTTGTCCCCAGGGTGACGGCGGGGTGAGCTGCTGGCTGGCTGATGGGCAGCCCCCTCATTCATCCCCCCACACCAGAAAGAGGAGGAATTGCGTAAGGAGGAAGAGCGGAAAAAGGCCCTGGATGCCCGGCTGCGGTTCGAGCAGGAGCGGATGGAGCAGGAGCGGCTGGAGCAGGAGGAGCGGGAACGGCGCTACCGGGAGCGCGAGGAGCAGATCGAGGAGCACAGGCACGCCTGGGGCCGGGTGGGGTGTGGGTGCAGGATGGCCGCACACGTGCTCTGAGTGGCTGGGTGGGCACATGGGTGTCCCTCACAGGGTGGGGTTGGAGCAGGGACTGGCAGGAGCCGATGCCCAGCGCCTCTCCTGTTTCCCCGCTGCAGGCGGAAGCAGCAGAGCTTGGAGGCGGAGGAGGCCCGGCAGCGCCTGAAGGAGCAGTCCATCTTTGTAAGTGCCACGGTGGGACTGGAGCCAGGATCAGAGCTGGGGTGCCACTGGCATTACCCCCAGGAAAGGGCTTTCCCCAGCTGGGTGCCTGGGGCTGGGGGGGTGATGCTGTGTCTCTTCCCAGGGGGACCAGCAAGAGGAGGACGACAGGCAGCAGTTTAGGAAATCAGAGTCAGAGGTGGAGGTGAGTGTGCTGATGGCCTTGCCCAGTGCTGGTCCTCACTCCCCATCCAGCAGTGCCCACAGCTGGATGAGAATGAAGCTGTGGGATGCATGGAGGGTGGTCCCACAGCCCCATGCCACCGGGGCGGTGGGGCTCAGCCTCCCCCGTCCCCACAGGAGGCTGCTGCCATCATCGCTCAGCGGCCTGACAACCCCCGGGACTTCTTCAAGCAGCAGGAGCGGGTGGCATCGGGCAGCAGTGATGCTGTCTCTCCGGGCAGCCACAGGACAGGTGAGGGGCTGTGGGGGGCTGTGGGCACAGGGGTGGGCACCAGGAGACCAGGGCACAGGTGAGTGCAGTGTCACAGCTCAAGAGGTTGCAGTGGGATATGGAAAGACGAGGGATGCAATGTGGGGACGAGGTGTACCCTCTGCCATCACTGGCACTGTGGTTCTGGGTGCCAGGAGTATGAGGATGGCAGGGGACATCCTGCTCTGCTGTGCCACCATCACTGCCACCATCACCGCCACTGCCACTGCACCTCACGTGGCCCCTGCAGCTGGGGCAGCTTGTCAGGGGCTGGATGTCAGTTTGTCTTCAGCAAAATGGGGCTCACCCTGCTCCCGGCTGGCTGTTGTCCACTCACCTGTCATAGCACTGTGCCCGCAGCCAAGTTGGCAGCATGGTCAGTGCGTAGGGGTGGGCAACTGGACACCCAGGGATGGCTTGGGAAGACATCCCATGGTGACAGCTAAAAGGGGCAGGAGAGAGTGAGGCAGATGTGGGGTGCTCAGCGTGCTGCCAGCTGGTGAGGAGTGCCCCATGGAGAAGCTGAGCTGCCCTGCAGTCTGGGGTCCAGTGCTGGGACTCTTTTTGTGAATCTAGGGAAGGACTGTCTGTCCTGGTGGGTGCCTCCAGCCATGGGGCCGTGTCATGGTGCTGTGCTGGGGGGCTGTGCCGTGGGGCTGTGCTGGGAGGGAGCCTGTGATGTGTTCTTGTGCGGTGTGCCATGGGTTGTGCCATGGGCTGTGCCTCGGGGCAGTGCTGTGGGGTTGTGCCGTGGATTGTGCTGTGGGCTGTGTGTTCTGGCCATGCCGTGCGTTGTGCCACAGATTCACGCTGTGGGGCTGTGCTGTGGCTGAGCAGATAGTTGGTCCCGTGGCCGTGTCCTGGCCTCTCTCCCCACCTGGCCGGGCAGTGCTGCCTCACGTCCTTCTGTCCTGCTGCCTTTCCATCCTCTTGTCCTGCCATTCTCCCACCATGCTGCCTTCCACCCTGCTGTGCTCCCATCCCGGTGCCCTGGTGCTCCAGCCCCGCCATGACTGCGCTGAGCAGGGACTGACCCATCTCTTTGCTCTCTCTCTCTCTCCGTCCGTCCGTCTGTCTGTCTTTCTCTCACAGGTCGTCTGCACTGTCCTTTCATAAAGACAGCTGACAGTGGGCCACCTTCTTCCTCCTCCTCCTCCTCCTCCCCCCCACGGACCCCCTTCCCCTATATCTCCTGCCACCGCACTCCAAATCTCTCCTCTTTCTTCCCATGTAGGTAGCTGGGAGCTCCTGGGCACGCAGCTCTGGGGGTCGAGCCGTGGGCAACTGCCCCACAGCCCACCCAGCCCCACGGCACACCGGACCGGCAGCGGAGGCAGCGCGGGCACCCCGAGGGGGACGGGCACCCCGAGGGGGACGGGCACCCAGGCAGGGACCATGCCCCTGCTCGGGCTGGCCCCATGCTGGTCGCTGTGCCCCTGGGTGGGGGGGACATAGGGCAGGCTGTGCCCATGGGTCAGATGGGGAGAGGGTAGAGCTTTGCTTGGGGAGGTGATGGTCCGTAGTGGGATGGAATAGACTGTGCCCAAGGGGTAGAGTGGGCACGGGGCAGTCTCTGCCCATGGGGCAGCAGTGGGTAGGGCAGCTGTGCCCTGGATCATGCAGGACTGTGCCCATGGGGCAGGGTCGGGCAGTGCGGAAAATGCTGTGCCAGAATAATGTGCTGATGGGGCAGAAGGGAAAGGGACATCTCTGCCCTGGACCATGCAGGTCTGTGCCCATGGGGCAGCATTAGGCAGTGTGGAAAAGGCTGTGCCCAGGATCATGTGAGGCTGTGCCAATGGGGCAGAAGGGGATGGAACAGCTGTGCCATGGACAAGACTGCAAGACTGTCCACCAAGACAGGGTGGAATGGAAAAGGCTGTGCTCAGGAATGTGTGGGGCAGTGCCAATGGGGCAGAAGGGACCAGGTGGTTCCAGGGGCCATGTAGGGCTGTGCCCCCACAGGCACAGTTGACAGGGCACAGAGCTGTGCCCACAAAGGTTGTGCCGGGACACAGCCGAGTGACGCGTGAGCAGAGCCAGTGTGCACCATGGCAGGTATGGGGCTGCCTGTCCCCTTGCCCAGCAGATGTGGGGGCTGAAGCTCATGGGGGCGGTGAGGACGCCTGGAGGGGACACGGTGGTTGCTGCACCCATGGAAGTCTCCCCCCCACCACCCAGGAGGGGATGACGTGGTGGACGGCACACAGTGATGTGCACTTGGCAGCTCACAGCGGGGTTGGTGTGGGGCAGGAGCAATGCTGGGGTGCTGGTTCCCCCCCTCAGTGTGGGCAGTCCCCCCACGCCGCCCCATCTCCCTTGTCTGCAGGCAGCCAGTCGGACGCCTTCCGCAAGGCCTCGGCAGCGGGCTGCAGCCCCTGCGAGTCCAGCCCGGCCGCCACGCCGCTGGGCGAACCGGGCACCCGCGCGCCCGCTGACCAGACGCCGGCAACGCCCAAAGGTGGGCGCAGGGCTGGCGCTGCCCCCCCTGCCCAGGGCTGCCGGGTGCATCCCCACTGCAGCCCCCTCGGCTCTGCTGCAGCCCCGCCAACCGTGCTTGCATGGCTCAGTGCATCCATGCTGTCCCGTCCGCATCCCTTGGCGTATCCTGCCTGCCTCTGCTGTGTCCCACAGCACGTCCCTGCTGCAGCCCCCTTGGCTCTGCTGCAGCCCCCCAGCTGCCTTTGCATGGCTCAGTGCATCCATGCTGTCCCATCTGCATCCCTCGGCATATCCCCGCTGTCTCTGCTGTGTCCCCCAGCACATCCCCGCTGTACCTGCTGCTCCGTGCCGCTGCATCCCCGCCGTCTCTGCTGCATCCCCCAGTGCAGCCCCACCATCACTGCTGTATCCCTACCGCCTCCAGTGCATTTTCTAATGCCAGTGCATCCCTGCTGTCTCTGCTGCACCCCACGCCATGCATTCCCCCATCTCCAGTGCATTCCCCCTGCTCCGTACGTGCTGGCTCTCCCTGCTGCATCCCCCAGTGCAGCCCTGCTGCATCCCCCAGTGCAGCCCTGCTGTCTCTGCTGGGTCCCCCAGTGCGATGCTGCCCAATCTGCGCCGTCCTGCCGTACGTCCTTTCCAGGGCTGCTGTATCCCTCTGTTCATCCCCTCGTCCCCACTGCATCCCCAGGACACCCCAGCCAGCTCTGCTGCTGTCACCATGTGTCCCTGCTGTGTCCCCACTGGCCCCTTGGCATCCCCTGGTGCATCCCAGCTTTCCCTTCTGCATCTTCTCAGGGAACCTCTCCCATTCCCTCCACAGCCCTTTCTGCCTCCCTGCCACTCGCCAAGGGATCACTTTGTCCCTCCCCATGTCCCCTCACTCCCCGGTGCATGCCACAATCCCCTCCCTGCCCAGCCACCCCCACCCATCCTTGCAGCATTCCCCATACTGTGCCCAGTCCAAAGGACTCCAAATCCCCCCGAGCTGCATCCCTGTCCCTGGGTGACCCCCAGCCCTGGACGAGGTTGTCTGTCCCCACTGACTGCTGTCCCCTCCTTGCAGAGTCCCCCAGCCCCAGCGCACAGGAGCCCGGGCCAGCCACGCCCGAGCAGCACTGGCCCTTCCCAGGGCCCGAGGACAAGGCCATCGAGCCTCCTGGGGACGAGCCCAGCCCCAGGCCAGTGTGGACAGCGGGGGGTGATGCCCTGGGGGACCTGGTGACCCTGGAGCCCACCGAGCCCTCCCTGCCACCTGTGGCTGACGAGCCCCAAACTGAGGAAGCCCCCAACCCTGAGAGCCTCATCGACCTGTGGCAGAGCGACGGGGTGACTGCCCCAGCCGTCTGGCCCCTGCCTGCTGCCCCTGTCCCCGAGACACCCCCGGCCATACTGCCCGAGGAAGGGGCCCTGCTGAGCCTGGATGAGCTGCCTGAGCCCCCTGCCACCTTCTGCGACGCGGAGCAGGAGGATGAGGATGAGGAAGAGGCAGCTGGCGAGGGGGATCCCCAGTCCCAGGATCTGGGCTGCCAGCACACGCCCCAAGAAGACACCCCGGGCCGAGAGACGCCCCCCATCACCAATGGGGAGATGGCCCCCAAGGATGGGACACCGGGTCGTGGGGAGCAGGTGAGCATCACTGTGGGGAGACGTCAGGGTATGATGGGGTGCTGGGGGGGTCCTGACAACCTGCCCCCACCCACCAGGCCAGCGAGGGCTACTTCAGCCAGTCCCAGGAGGAGGAGGTGCCTCCCCCCGAGGAGCTGTCGGCCAAAGCCCCCCAGCCCGTCTTCTACAACAAGCCCCCAGGTGAGTGAGGACAGTGAGGAGGGGGAGTCTGTCCCTCTCTGGGGCACCTCAAGCCATCCTGACCCCTCTCTCTGTCCTCCAGAGATCGACATCACGTGCTGGGATGCAGACCCTCTGCCCGAGGAAGAGGAGAGCTTTGGGGGGGCCCTGTAAGCCCAGG
>VZSE01002626.1:647168-686155 GCA_013398275.1 Promerops cafer | reverse complement strand
TAATAATAATAATAATAATTCAGACAGACAGTTTCTTTTATTCTTGGAGAAAGGGTGACCAGCAAATCGCATTCTCACCCAGAAATTTCCAGATTCATTGTGCTCTATCAGCGTACATATCCCATCTGACATCGACCCAGAATATTCCTCTGAGTTTTCCCCTCTGTAACATGGAGGCAAAAGAGACATCTGCTTCTCAAAAGTACATTGTAAAATTAAATACCTTTCTGTTTTGAAGCACTTTAATGCAATATGAACTGGAGCCATAGAAGTACCTCAAACTGAGTGAAAGAATCTTTTATTATACACATTTTAGAAAAAAAAAGCCCCCACAGAATAGACAATGGATACTTCAATAATTTTCCTACCCTCCTTTTTAAATCATTTGTGAGAGATATAAATTTGTAACTTCACTACATTGATGCTTTTTGTTTTCTTTCATTCTCTTTGCATATCTATAACTTATTGGAACTTCCATGTCTCCTTTTAGTCAGATTACTTTTTCCTATCAATCTGTGATATTTTGCTAAGCAAATAGAATATCCTTGAACAATACCACTCTTTAGTCAGTCAAGTCACTGATTTATTTCAGCTTTGTAAAACTGACACCTTTTCAAGTTCCCAACACATATATTGCAACCTATACCATGTTTTGTCTGCACGCAGCAAATGCAACTGGATTAAAGTCACTAGTACCACAGCAATTCTTAATTTTTTAGATCAGTGAGTAGAACTCTGACCTTTCTTATGCTCAGGAAAAGAGGGCAGTGGGAAAGAATGAGTAAAACAGATAGGTAGTTGCTCTACACACACTCACTGCAAAAAAAAATAAGTTAAAAAAAAAATTTCCTTCTGTTTTTGAAACCTGGATTTGGTCCTGCACGTTCTTGACTGAGATAGAGACCAAAGGATGTTGCTCCTGTAGGCCGTAGGTCCCTGCAGTCCCTAGTCCCAAAAAGGGAAAACAGTAACAAATTTTCCAGTACCAACTACTCAATTACACCCTTGCTGTCAGGCGAGGTGTTCCGTGAAGTGGGTTGGTGTGTTTTGGACATGTCACTGAGTGATGCATTTAATCAAGAACACCTTGAAGTTGTGAGCCTTTTTTTTTTTTTTTCTTTTTTCCTTTTTTCCCTTTTTCCTTTTTTTCCCCTCCTTTTTTATTCTTCTTTCTTTTTTATTTTGCTGTTCCTCTTTCCTCTGTTCTCTTACCCCTCTTTTGCTTTTTCCTCTCTTTCTCTCTCCTGAATAGCTGAATCTATTGAAAAGTAAATCCCCTCCTTCAATTACTTTAATATGCTTTCATACCATGTTTGCTCCACTTTATTTCTCAGCTTTGTTAGTTCCACTCCCTCCACTAGTAAAATCTATCACCTTTGAGTGAGTTATTTGCTTTTCTGGAGTGCAGCAAATACCACCCACTCTGTTAAGGTCAGGCTCCAGCTCCTTGACTTCTCTATTGTTCGGTCCCTTCCTTACCCACTCTGTCATTGCAGTACGACAGCTCCAGCTGGGAGGGCAGGGAAATCACTCCCTCAAGAGCAGTTTATCACAGCAATAAATGTTATGTGTTTTACTAGGATACCATCAAAGTTCACCATCACACCATCATGCTGAAGTAGAAACAATTGTTTCTTTTATTCATCTATTATATATACTTTATTGGGTAAGTGTCTATATCCTGCAGACATCAACATCCTGAAGGGACAAGGCACTACTTCGAGCTTCTGCTGTGTTGTGAAAATTACGGAATTTGCAGCGAGAAGCATCATAATATTTTAAATTAACTTAAATTAATTTAAATTAACTGTTTCTCAGTTTTCTTCCTGTTCTCCCTACTGCCTGAGTTTTAATTACTTTGCTCACATAGGCATCTCCAAAGTCACGTCATTAAACAGTACTTGTGGCCTTTACATTTCTTTCAGGTTATTTGCTTCTTTTTATAGTATTGCCTGTGCCAGCTCTGTTAACTTCAAAGCATAAGAAGCCTGAAATTTTTGTGATTGCAACTGGTACTCAGCAGAATCTGGCCAGTCATCTGAATTAATCTGTCATTCATGAAACTAAATACTTTAATTTTAAATTTTTTTTTAGATACAAGAGAGAAAAGTGAAACCTTTGTGCTTACATTCCCTCCCCCATCTTCCTACTAAGTATTGATATTTCCTCAGCCAAGAGAGCTTAATAAAAACTGAGAATACACTTTACTACATTAATTTCATCCAGCAGAATTCCTTGTAGCAATATGAAAACAAGTTGTTGAATGTGTGACAGGGTAATTCACTGAGCACTAAAGGAAATTGCTGAAAACAAAAAGAAATTTGTTATACTCTAAGCTCTCGGTGACATATGAGAGCTCCAGTATTCTGTTGGGAAAAATGGTCAGCAGCCTTGCACTGACATATGTTAGGTATCTCTATTCCCTGAAATGCAGGTTTGGATTGACTGAAACTATCTGAGGCTTTAGGTTAAATTCCTAGCAATGTTTTCAGTCAAGAACATGAAGGAAACATTTGAAAAGCCAGAATATTTAATTTCAACATTTTTCTGCAGAAACTCCTTTCATTTTTAATTTTCTGGTTTTTTAACTTTTTTCCTTCAGAATGTCATGTGTCTAAATCTGGCTCAATTTAGTGAAGGGAAGAGAAAGCAACACCCGAGCTGAGTGTTTGGAGCATCTCCTCCTCTTCATCTCTCTCTTCTCAGGCAGAACAGGAAGGCAGCTCCTCTCACTCCCACTGTTTGCCCCCTCCTGCCAGTGGCCCTGCAGTTACCTACAATCATCAGTGCAGAGACAGCACTGTGGCTGCCAGTGCTCCTTGAGACCTGTTTCACCATGAAATAAAGGCTCAAAGTCAAGCTAAAACAGAGCCAGCACCTCTTAAAATCACTGGGGACCTTACTAAAGACAGATCAGGGATTCAGTGATAGGGCTCCAAGCCCCTGTCCCCAGTGTCAGGCTAGGTACCCTTGAGAAAATGAAGTACTCTGCTTATATACTGCTGGGATCTTAATTTTGGGACCACTGTATGTTTTATTTCATTTTATGTTGTACAGGAATTCCAGCTGCAGACAAATTGGAGAAAACTTTGCTTTAACTAAAGAACTTTATCATGTGTATCGAGTCTGCAAGAAGAAGAAAGGAAGGTGTATCACTGGGGGATGGGACTCAGCTTCAAAGAGGTAAATATCAAGTGCAAAAGCAGTGGATCATTAAATGAGGTGATAGAGCAGGGCTGTTCATACTGGTGTCCACAGCTGTTTTCTTTCCCCTGGCATGATCAGTGTTCACTTCTCCTGGTGCCTAATTCAGCTGCATTAAAAAGGTTTTGATCAAAAGGCAAAGAAGGACATATTTTCCTGCTGCATATTTTCCCAGGTTTGAGGGGCTTTTTTCTGATGGAGATAGATATTTGGCCACAAATATTGTAAAAATGTTGTGTCTTTGCTCCATGGGATTTGAAGAAAGAATTTGAAGAAGGTTTACTCTTTGGTTAATCAAAACAAGTGTAAATTCTTGAGCCTAGGAGCCGTGTTTCCTAAGTACATTCCTGTTAAGATATAGTGTGACTTCCCACCACCTTGGCTGGTGCAGCTAGTGACATGCAGTTCCAGGACCCAGTCAGGGTTTGGGGCTGTTTCCTGATGGGTAGTTTGGTGGTAAGCAGTTAGAACAAGAACAAGAGCTGAATGAGTTTTTTCAGGTGAGATAACATTTGCATGGCACTGACTTGGGTCATTTCATGGTTTCCATGGGTTCAGTCAGCTTCAGCCAGCACAGGCTTTGTCCTGCACCAAACTCCTGAACCAGGGTTTCAGAGGCCTTTGAGTGCCTGCAGAGTTAGGGTAGTTTTGTACGGACAAAAAATATATATAAACAAAGAATGGATTTATTTATTGTAGCCAGCTGAGACCAAAGTCAAAGAGACAGCCTCTTATCCATCTCAGCCAACTGCAAAATGGGAGATTATTTAAATTCAGCACATCAGCAAAGCTTTTCATAAAGGCATAAATGGTTGCGGGGCAGCTCTAATTTCTTCCAAGGTCATCAAAAATTATTTGACTTCCATTTTGGTTCACATGGACAGGTCCCAGAGACCAATAGCTTAATGGTTCTGGGAATATGCAGGTGCTCTTCTAGTCAGCTAACTTGAATTTAATTTGGTTTGAAGTGTTTCCTCTGGTCAAGGGAGTGACTATGGCTTCCTGTGTTGAAAAGCTTTTCACATCCCTTCCCTGTGTAATGAGAGCTGTTCAATAAAATTGTGCTCTTCCTGCCATTACCTTCTAGAGCTGTATTACAGCTAACATCCAAGATAGCTCACTATGTTGAAGCCCCAAATTAAAAACAAACAAACAAACAAACAAACAAATTATGTAAAGCCTTATGAAGCTTGTAGTCCTTTTGCATAGCTGTGCTATCTGCAGCTCAGACCTCTGCCTCCTCAATATGAGCATGTTTGGTTAAAATAGTGGGGTCCAAATGATAGATGGAATGGCTGCATCATATCTTGGGAAAACATTTAAAAGGGTGTTTTGTTTCTGTGAGCACATTTGGGGTTTGATGTAATAGAGCTTGCGAGAGTTGATATAGAGGAAATTATTGCTTCTCAATAAAATTCTCCATTTTTATTGGCTCACATACAGAGAATGGCAGCCAGCTGATAAAATACTTGGTGGAATTTTCTTTCCATCTAGCCATGTGCTGCTCTACAGCTATGAAGTGTGTCCTTTTTTAAAATTGGGCAAAATTATGATAGTTGGAAAGCATTTTGTGTTTATCATACTACTTTTTATGTGGAAGTCTGCATAGTTTGTGCTTTAACCAAAATTTTGTCTTTTAAACCTGCTGGCTGTGACAGTAAAATAAAAAAAAATAACCATAAAAATAATAATATCAATCTCTTATCTCTACCAGATACTCACTGGCAAAGTAAGATGTATGTTCTGCAAAAGCATTTTTAGCTTTTCACATGCTATTTGGATTCCTTATAGAATGTCTAGTTAAGGAGATATATGTATACATACATATATACATAATACGGCTTTGTAAGACAGAAACTGTAAACAACATTTGCAAAATATTACTTCATCAGGGCCATGAAAATCTAGAAAACAGATCAGCTCTACTATCTTCCCCAAGATAAACACAGACTTCCTCAGAAATTTAAACTCTGCAGCATTACTTGCATTTACTAATAACAATTCCTTAACTTTCCAGAATGGAAATTCTTCAATTTCCTACTCATTTAGTTACTGGAAAGTATGAAACATTTTATCACATTAAACTGTAGGTGGTTTTTTTTGTTCCCAAGGGGGAGTTTGATTCCTAAGTGTTAGGGCCAGAAGAGGACCTCGCCGCTGGAGTTTTAGGTGCCTGCACTCTGGAACAATTGCCATGCTCTCCATCTTCCCAGGCTGTGCACAGAGAAAGCTGGGTTGCCCTAGGAGAGCAGCCCCTGCAATCAGAATTATGCAGAACTGCCCAGACACAGAGCACCAGAGATCTTAAACATTGTCCCTCCTGCAGTGCTACAGGAGAGGGTCGCCTCTGCATGGCATGCACAGGTACTTCAAGGGACATCTCCAACCATAGGGGTAAAGAGTCTCTTTTCTGCCCAAGACACTAAAAAGCACTCCCCTAGTGGGTAATTGTGAAGGCACCAGAAAGCACCATCTGGCAGTTTGCACTGTTGCTTGTGAGGAATTGAATCCTGGCAGCAGGGTAGGTTGTGTTTTTGTGGGCCTCCTGCAGCATCTTCTCTGGGCACTAATTTCTCTGGATGCTAGTTTCTCTGTCTGGCTAACAAGTGAGCTGAGCCCTCCTGCAATCCTAGCAGATGTAACTGCCAGGGAATTGTAAAAAATTTTGAAAAGCAGGAAGACAGTTGAGCTTGATGCTACAGGACTCAACTGATCAAAGATTGCAGAGCCACAATTTTGTACCTAAATAGCAATGTATGACCTGAACTCCGCTTTCCGTGCTATTTCCTGACCTGCCCTCCCATTTCAGTGACATTTTGGCTAGAATGTGGCAGGAGCTAGGCTCATCTGAGTAAAAACCTACTTATCTGTGGCAAGGCAAAGCAGTTCAGTGCTGTTCAGATCTGGCCTGATAAGTTGCAGGGGTACCAGGGTACTACTGTGTTGCTTTCTGGGCAAGCTGCAACTGAGAAAGGGATCTAACAGTGGGGACTGAGGTGTCTAAGCCCATTTCTTGTCTCAGTCCTGTCCAATACTTTTGTACTAGTGATACGCTGAGTCTATCCACTTCTCTGTCACTGGAAATCTACAAACTCCCTTAGCTTTCTCATCATTACCCAGTTTGGCTTGCTGGTCACAGGATGCCCCCTCTGAAAACTTCTGTTGACTAGATCCAAGGTAGAGGGCAAACCCACACAAAGATGATAGCAATAATTTTCACATCACTTGTAGATATGACTGGTCTGGTGGGCACATCATCACTGGTCTGTCCCCATAACCATGGAAGAGGCAAGTCCTCTGACTGCTCCTGCAGAGGCTGGGAAAGAATACAGCAATGGGAGAAAGCTTTAGTCATGAAAACCATTTCTTTTAATGTGCAGCATCCTCTCCGCAGAAGCCGTGAGGGACATGTTGATGTGTTGGCAGGTTTCCACCTGGTGGGTGTGATTCACCTGCCTTGCCCCCTGAAGTTTATCCACATAACATCCACACATTATGTACAGAAATCAACTTTCACCTGAAGAATGGGAATTCTTTTTTGTCAAATGACTGTGAGCTGTGAAGAACCTGCAAAGTGTACTGTAGCAGTCCTGAATGGTTGTCAGCTTTCCAGAGGGTTACGCTGTTAGCTGGAAATGTCTCATTGTTCAGTTCCTAGAGTTTTCCAGGCTTAAAGTCTCCTTGTCTGAATTGTGAAACATATCATTGTCACCAGAGACAGCTGGCACAGGAAATAATGCCATGAAAGAATCATATGATACAGCATTTTTGCAAAACCTTTTACAAATCTGTATTAAAGCCAGTCTTTTATTTCTTATTAAATTAGCATCATACTATGCCGAAATTTTTATGCTCTAGTTGAAGAGTTACAGCTAAATGATGTTATGGCTCATTATGGCAATATGCAGCAGCATTGACCCAGACTTGTCTCCCAGTCCTCCAAATCTTACCCATTCCACACTTGGTTTACCGCAAAAATGGCCTGCCTTGCTATAAGCTTAAAACAAGAGGACACCCTTTAACATGGATCCTGTGTTTCAAATGTGCAGTAATGGTTTAGTTAACAGGAAGCAGATCCAAGCCTGCTCCAGACACACTGGCAATTAGGCGTATATCTGTTCTCCATTCTGCCAGAGCACAGAGTGAAAGGAGATATCCTTTCTCTGGAGCGTGGAGAGAACCAATTATGGATCCTAGGAAGTATTTAAATGGAAATTCTAGATTTTGAGTAAATGAACTGTAATAATGAAATTCATTTCTGTGATGCCCACTGCTGGGAATCACTTCCTAACAGGAAAGTATAAAGAAGATAGAGTCCTCTTCTTGGGTGTGCAGAGCAGAAGGACAACAGGCAGCAGACACAAACTGGAAAGCAGGAAATCCCAACTCAGTATAAGGAGTTGTCAGACCCTGGAGCAGGTCGTACAATCCTTGTCTTTGGAGATATTGAAAATCTGGTAGGACAAGGCATTGACTACCTGCTCTAAAAACCTTCTTTGAGCAGGAAGATGTTCTAGGTGAATGCCTGAGGTCCATTCAAATCTACGTGTTCCTCATATTGCATCTGTGCAAGAGCAGTGTGTCCTGCAGCCCTGTAGCAGTGGGAGGCTTGTTGCCAACACCATTCAGTGAAGAAAGGGAGGAAGCAATGTTGCTTTGAATGGAGTTTTCTGGAATATACCTGAACAATCTGCTGGAGAGGAAGGGGAGGTGGCTTGGTCAGATGGACGTTGGTTTCTGCATAACATTGTTGTTTTGGGGAGGGTTTTCAAAAATTTTTAGATATTTTTATTAATGCATTTATTCTTCCTTCTGCCTCCTTTAGTGAGGTCTAAACTAGAAGTAAACATATATTTTTAATGCATGTAGTCACAGAGACAAACTATGTCAAATATGGTTGGGAAGAAGATCCCAAGCAAGAGACCAAGTAACTGCTGTGAAAAGACACAGGACCATGGTGAGAAGGCAAGAAGTTGCAAAAAGTGCTAATAGAAGAGACTGCCATAGGTGGTAAAGACTCAGTGATGCTTGTCATCCCCTTTGCATTTCTACAGTGTTTGCTATAGCAGAGCACAAGAGCCAATGGCACAGTCACTGAGCAATTGTGTGGTGGCTGCTGTTGGCCACAGAGTCACAGAGCATCCTGAGTGGGAAGGGACTCACAAGGGTCATTGAATCCATCTCCTGGCCCTGCACAAAACAGCCCCAAGAGTGACACCATGTGCCCAAGAACCTTGTCCAAATGCTTCTGAACTCTGTCAGGCTTGGTGCTGTGACCACTTCCCTGGA
The DNA here is from genome assembly GCA_013398275.1 of Promerops cafer. NCBI lineage: Eukaryota > Metazoa > Chordata > Aves > Passeriformes > Nectariniidae > Promerops > Promerops cafer. The sequence continues at coordinate 677,662 of VZSE01002626.1, read as the reverse complement.
GAGCCTGTTCCAGTGCCCAAACACCTTCTGGGGGAAGACCCTTTTCCTGATCTCCAACCTAAACCTCCCCTGACACAAATTCAGGCCATTCTCTCAGGTCCTAGCACTGGTCACCACAGAGAAGAGATAGTGCCTGCCCCTCCTCTGCCCCTCACAGAAGAAGTTGTAGCTGCACTGAGATCTCCCCTCGGTCTCCTCCAGGCTGAATAGATCAAGTGACCTCAGATGCTCATCATACAGCTTCCCCTCAAGGCCCTTCAACTTTGGACATTCAAATGACACCAGCAGATTGTCAGGAAAGTTTAGATAGTGGAACTAGACAATGTGACTCTTCAGAGCAGTAAGTGGTATTTTAGTGATTGCTTTCAGAGTGAGTTCTAAAAGATGACTTGTGACTGCCCATACAGGGTGTATTTCTCATGTTACTTTTATTGGAAGGAGCCTCAGTTTGAGGCATTGATATAGTACTTCTGTGGCTTGGCTGATGACTGTCATTCATTTCTTCAATAGATTTGGATTAATGTCACTGGCTTGCTTCAAGCAAGCCTCCTTAAAACAATGCTCCTGACAACAACTGAAACAATTTAAAAAATGGGCATTAAAAAATTATTATAATCCTAGTAAAGAGCAGTGCTTTCTTCTTTTTTTTTCTTCAGATTCACATTCACAAGTGTATAGAGATGTCATTATGTCCTAGACACATTAATTTCTGATTTTTTTTCCTTTAACTCTCTTAATTGGAAGAAAGTGTGTTGCTGCTGATTTATGAACTCTTCAGAAGTGCCAGGGATCATTTTAAATGTACACAGCTGCTCTGCAGTAGTTTAACTTGGCAGATAGTATTAAACCATTGAATTGTGTCATTTATTTGTGTATGCACACAATAAGTTCCTTGTGCAGGTTCTTCAGAAAAAGTCTCAATGTTGATTCGGAAATGTGGCCTAAAAATAACCTAGCCCCATGATTTATTGTTTTGGTGCTTGTCTCCAAACAGTACATCTAAAATGAAGAATGAGATACCGTGTATACCCCAGATAAGGCAATGGAATGGAAACCATCCGTAAGAGGAGCTATAGACCAAGGTCTGAAATGGAAAAGTTCCCAGGGTGAATGAGCAAGACACACGATGGGAATCAACTCGTGCTGTTGGCATTTGGGAATGCTGCAACTTATTTCATTGCTAGGCAAGGGAGCGTATGACGTTGTGTAATGAGAAAGAGCAGCAGTCGTGACAGCAGTATCACTGGCTGTAATGGAGTATAAATCAGGGCAGTTTACTCTGTCATTCCATTCAGGGCATCATAAAAGTAACACCTGTCATCTGGAAAAAATCTAAACTCAGAGAATAATATAATGCATTTTGCATGAATGTATAAATCCTACAGTACCAGAAAATAAAACACTTAGGAATCGAGTCTTTATACTAAGGGTGACATCTGCTAATATATTCTACGATCAATACTATGTGACTTGGTTTATGTCTTAAACTATTCTATGGGGGGAAAAAAAAGTAGCAGTATAGATTCTATTATAGCTCTAAAAAATAACTTTTTAGGCCATGATACTAATCTCTTTGATCCACACCATTCAATATTTTGGAAAGCAAAAGAACTTCCCTTATTTCTCCTTTGGCTGTAAAATGGACAGAAAACAGCCTTCAGGGAATTGTAGATTCAGTTACATCCTCAGCAAGAGAACCTAATGGGCAGTGTTTAAAGACTGATTGATAGACATCATCTCTTGATGATCATAGCAGAACTTTTTAGGCTGCTGATTGCAAGCACAGACATTCTGGAAAGCAAAATTTATGCCTGCCAGGCCTTTTGCCGTGTTCTGTCTCCTCTTTTCTTTCCTCCCCTCAAACCAGATTTCAGCAGTCAGACCTGGAAGTCAGTAACAATGGCCAAAAAACCTGAGCCAAAGACTATTATCAGCAACGCAAGCCTCAAATATTTTTCTTCGGTAGATGGTCTAAAAGACAGAAATTTACAATTAAATAGAAGGTATGTTTGTCCTAAAGCTCTAGAAAATGGTGAAACTTTTGCACATTGGAAGCTTTAGGAACTATAGGAACTTTGGAGGGTGGATGCAGAATTATTTATTCCTGATGAGTCAGTTCTGTCATTCACTACTGTCACAAAATTTCCATGTGCTCTGGGTATGTACAACATGGAAAATTAGCTGTTTTCAGGAGGTCATGAAATTTCCATTGTTTTGTTATGAAGGGCTGTGAAGCATAGATTTATTTTTTATCCAGGATTAGTGCTGTCAATGTCTGATGAAATTGAAATATCAGCCAGATTTCCCTTTTTATTCCTTGCCTTCTGAGGTGGCAACTTGGTGCTACCTGTGAAGCAGTTGTGGAACCACTCAGCTGCCTTACCCAAGAAGTCAGTGTAAAGGAGCTCAGACCCTCTCAGGGCGCAGAACTGGAGCACCCTGAGTCTTCTGCTTTCAAGAAACTTGGCTACGGTGGTACCACTCAGAGTGATAAAGCAGAACCTCCACACTGCTGTCTTCTTTCCTTACACAATCCCAGGCCTCAATGCCAATAAATAAGCTGTGTTAGCCCACATGCTAACATTGGATCTCTGCACTGTGGCAACTGGGTTGCATATTTATGAGCTGGAGGGCAGAACACTGGAGAGATCACTCAGGCCATCTAATTCATATGGGACTTCTTGGTCCCATTCATCATTCCTGCTAACGTGGTACAAACCACAAGTGTGGTCTATAGTGTTTTTCTGACTGCTACTTCTCAATTGCAGTGAGAGTTTGGGGATTTTTTTAGAGCACACATGCTTTGGAGAAAAGAAGAGTTTTTTTCTTAAGGCAACAGGAAAGGAAATAAATGTCCACGTAACAGAACAGAAAAGAATTGCCTTGGTAGATTGGTGTTCTGTTGTTAAATCCTCTACTTTTAAGTTGGACTATCATAGTATAAGGCATTTTAGTCAATACTTTTTTTTGGGGGGGGGGTAATTAATACATCTTCATGTTGACATTGCCCACAGTTATCTAACTTTAACATTAAAGAATACAGGGAAATGTTGGAAGTGTCTTCTGTGCATCACTTCACTGCTACACAGGCCCAGCACAATGAGCAGAACAATAACACTAATCAGTTTACCAAAGTTGCAGCTAGAGCCCCATTAAAATGTTGGAGAATGAAATCTTTATAATTGTTACAAACATAGTATTTTCAAAAAAAACTTATTACGGGGCCAATGATTCAGGTACTCCATGAATGGTATCTTGCTCTTCATGAGTAAAAGTTGTGTACCACAGTCTCAGGAACCTGTCAGCAAACAAGTCCCAGAAAGCACCTTTAAACCTGAACAGAACTAAAGTTTCTTTTTCTGGGATGTCAGGTTTACAGCACTGGCATTAATGTCACACTGATAACTTGCAGCTAATTGAATAATGCCCTTATTTAGAACTGAATTTTCTATATTCTATGGACTGGCCTGTGATACGGATGGGGTATAGCTATACCACAGACTAGAAAGCACTGCAAAAATCAATCCTGCAAGAAAGCTTGGTCTTGGGTAATTATTCTTAAGGAAAACTCTTCAGAGAAGAGCTAGTTAACTCTCTTCTTCAGTCTCAGAAGGTAGATGACAGTGTTATTCCCTTTGCCGAAGACAAATTCCACTTTTGTGTCAGTGAAAATCCACATTAACAAGGACAAGGCAGCTTAAAACATCTTTTTCTTTTTTTCTTCTCCCTTATGGACAATCTTACAAAGAGGCATATAAGGCACAGGATGTAGCCTTACTCTTCATAGATCCTTCTCCTTTTTCAGTGGTATGGTCTGAATACCTTCAGTTTGAAATGCAAAGGCAGATTTTGCTGCTCTAACTTCCTTCTAACCTAGTACTGAAGAGGGACACACTTTTGACTGTGATTCCAAAGCCCGTCAAATATTCCACTTTGGTTTAAACACCTTTCACTAATCTGAATTAATTGGATTCAAGAAAATATATGCCCTAACATCCTAAAATTTTTTGAAAATTCTCTTATTTGGTGTTTCAAATAACAATAATAATAGCAGTTTTAAAATCCCAGCTTTTGCATGCAAACCAACAAAACAAAATGTTGTTTCTTGTGCAGAAGTAAGAAAAATCAAGTATCCATGTCTTGGGAGGGTGTTAATGTTCTAATTTGTGCCAGAGTATATTTCTGGCAATTTTTATTAGGAAGAATCTGAGGGTACCAAAGGCAAATAGTAACACCCTGAGAGAATTTTGAAAATGCCATTATGCTGCAGAGACTCTGCTGTGTCCACCCAGAGATATCAGATGCAGATCACTGGAGTCAAGCACTCAAATCCTGCCTATCAGCTGGAAGTGTGACCTAGAAAATGATGGCGGAAACCTGTAAGCCAAGTATCAGTTTAGTAACCACAATATTTTCAGATGTTAGGATAAGTAAAAAGTTCCATTTTTGACACTAAATATTGATAGTCTTGATGTTTTTTAAGATAAGTACTTTAAAGAAGGAAAGAAACCAGTGCAGTTGTTATCCCTGCTGAGAAGAACCTTATTTCCCTGACCACTAGAAAATAGCCTTGCCTCCTGAGCGCTGGCTCACTGAGTATGTCTGAGTATGGGCATGCAATGTTTTTACAATGAAACATAAAACCAGGCAAAACCCCACCTGGACTCAGCTTTTTTTAACAAGATGGAAGTTCAGATTTGAGTTTACCAAAGATTGATGACTCCTGGAGATAAATTTGTGGTTCAGGTTTGAAATATAATTCTCTACATGCTAAAACACACATGCATGGCAGATATAAACTATTCAAGTTTGGAACTTGAAATGCTGAACTCTTTCTAGGGCAAATACCTCTAAAACCTCATTTTTCCAATTCTTATTTTCTGTTCAACTGTATGTGAGAGGACACAAAATTTCCACAAAATTGGAATTGTGGTAACTACAGATAAAATAAATTGCTCCTCTCTAAAAGGCCTCTCCCAGGTGTGTTTGAAAGGTCAGGTTAGAACCTTCTCAGCATTGCATGGTCTAAATTAGTCCTGAACAAGAATCGTACATTAATCAAAATGAATGAAAATTTTCCTTTAGCTGGAGTGATGAGGCCTGTGGTATGGGAGCAGAAGGATGTGATTACTGCTCATCAGGCTATATCCAGAACAAAATCTGCTCTGTTACACTGGTGTAAACGAGCAATAACTCAGCTAGGTATTGGGATTTATAGCACAATGCACTGGAAGTCAGAAACTGATCCACCTCAAAAAATGTTCTTGGAAATTAACATTCACAGATCATTTTAACATCAGTATCACTATTGTAATAATATAACTATATAACTAATTCAGACACCCGTTTGGGTACTGGAGGGCAGAGGGATTACTCTAAATCTGAAGTGCCTCTTCTGGATGCTTTCAAGCTCTTTCTCAGCTCCGGAACCACAACCTCTGAAAATCCTGCTGTCCCTTCTCCTACTGTTGTCCTTTCCACCATGTCTGTAAAACAAGCCTCTTAGACCTCCTTCTCAGAATGGTAAATGAGACTCAGGCAGTAAAGGTTCAGCAGAAAAGCATCATCTGGCAATAGCTGTGGTGCTGCCTCCAGGATCCAGCTCTACAGCCCCAAAGCCGTAGAAAACTGGATGGATTGGAGCTTGAGCCATGGCACGGTCCTGAGACACAGGTGAGGGGTTATGGCCTAATGAGTCAGATAGCAGCCAAATGTGTTAACACAACAATTTTATTTATCAACACTGTGTTCATCAATAACTATTTCAAAAATTAGAACTCCTTCTAACACCTGATGCTCAGTGGTTTTACATGTATGTGTCAGATCACTGTCAGGGCGCAGCTGAAAGTTATCTTCTTGAACTACATTTTGGGGAAGGAAAGTCTGTGGAGAGCTGCTGCATTGGGATCAGTGGTGCAGTACACCTCATGGGAGGCTATGTAGCTGCACTGGAACGCTCCCAGCTTCCCTGAGAAGCTTCAGCTAGGGAGCCTTCAGCTTCATTATAGCTGGCCAAAGCTTGAGACTTGTTATCATCAGAAAAGTTTCCACAGACCCATTTCAGCATAAGTGTCAGACCTCCACACCCCTTCTTGAACCCTCCTTTTGTTTTCCTCCAGGTATTCACTGAAGGATCTGTGGGTGGAGGGATTCCTTTGGCAATCTGGCTGCTCCCAGCAGGCAGCAAGAGCCAGCTAACACCTCTGGAGGGCTGGAGGGACTGGAGATGTGCTCCCCCAGCAAACACTGAGAGTACGTTCTCACCTACGGATCTTCAGCTGTAATGCCGTTCTGCTGGAGCTGCTGTTGGAGATTAGCAGCATCAAAGAAAGGACAGCAAAATCAGATTTGGACAAATCTTATTAGCTATTATTTAATTTGTTAGTTTATTGTGTCTAGTACCATACATGTGAGCCAGAAAAGCAGAGTGTTTTGCAGTGAGACACTCATGCAGGACTGACATAATTATTTAATGTGGCTTTTAATAACAATAAAATTAGAAAGAAGTTTAATGAATACAAGTCCTTTCTTAAATGTTGCTATAAAGTATGCTATAGACAAATCATACATATATGTAATTTATTATCTCTATATATGTAAAATCAGGAAAACCAAGATACAGTCATTCAACAAAATTCGAACTTTCCCTTTTTTATATTTTTGCCCTCGTTAGATTCCAAAGAGTCAGACATTTCTTTCCCTTTATTTCTGTGAAAGCTTGTAAAATATAAGTCAATAATCCAGTAATCCTGGATTTAAATTCCTTGTTAAGCAGTTTCCTTTATTCTTAAAATGAAATAAAATTAAAGAAAAGCTGAGATGTAAGAATTGCAAATAGTAGCTGTATTATTCAAGTACTGGCAGCTGCTCTTCTCCCAGGAGCCATGTGATGCTGAATGTTTCTCAGTGGGACTCCTATAATCTGTTCACATGTTTCATTTTGAGCCTTAACTTTGCAGCTCTTTTTCCTCCTCAGTTAGATTTGAATGGATTGCTGATGTTAGTGCAAGTTGTGGGTCACTTCCTAGGCTGCTCTGGAAGCTGAAGATTACCTGCTGATAAACAGAACATTTAAAAATTTAGAATATTCTCATCCTCTAGTATCTTATAGTTGTAGGTGTTCTTTTTTTACTGAGGATTTTATGGTTGTTCCAGAGGAGCTGGGAAGAGGTTTGCAGGTGTAAGAAGTAAATATCTTGTGTATCCTGCCCAAGGATATGGCTGTACACTGGTTAACTTGGGTAAATTAACCCAGCATGACATCGCTGTGACTGTGGGCCTTCTTCTGTCTCCTGGGTAGCTGGTTTCCTTCTCCCACAACCCAGCAATCTTTTATCTTTTTTTTAATAGATAGCACTAAACTTTGTGCTACGTTCCACAAAATAATCTCCATCTTCCGGACACGTCAACAACTTTCCATTCTCCATCTCTTACTTCATTGTGGCCAAATGCCTTGCAGTAGATGAATAATGGGTTTATTCTTCCTTTGACTATGTACCTTTATGTTATCTCTTAGAATATTTTTGCTTTGCAGGCTGGCACCAAAACAAATTTGAAAACATTAATGGAACTTCAAAACAAGCCACCTACACTTGGAAACCTTACTAGCAACTTGGTCTGCTTTATTTTGTTCAAAATGTATTTTAAGATGTTTATCTTGGAAATGAGAACAGTGGCCGATTCCAGCTTTCATGGCTCTCATTAGTTTATTGCATCTAAAAATGACCACGGAAACTCAAATGTATTTCTAAGTACAATATTATGTTTCTACATATCTGTTTGGAATCAGGTTGGAGGCATGGCTTCCAAGCAAGCTGACTCTTTGCTCTGGTCCTTACCCTGCCATTTACATGAGTGGAAAAGCAGCATACTGCAACACTCTGGTTGTGGGGTGCAGATAGAAACTCTCTGGAGTCACCCCCTGTCCTCTGACAGGTACATTTAAGGGAGTTCAGGTCAATGCTGGCTTTGGAGTAAGTCCTGGCCCAATTTTCCATAAATCCCTCAGCACACTTTTTTTCTAGAAGCAAAACCCTTCATTAAACTAGCATTGGAGGGAAGCAGCATATGATACTAGTGCCCTTCCAGAAGTGGAGAGCTACTTGCAGGACTGTTTTTTGGAGGTAAGGACAGAGCTGAGCACGAGCCATCAGATGTGCCAGCTGCTCCATATGCAGCTATCCTTTGGCCAGGAAAAGGTGCTCTGGCTTTTGCTGCCAAAATGTCCTCTGGGGAGACTCTGTTTCAATGGCATCTGTGTCCTGAGAGCCAGTGAAAAGAAAGCTGGATCCCCTTCATGAGGTTTTTTGTTGTTCCCACTGTTACTACGATAATTTTCATATTTTGAATATAGTCCAAGAACATTTTGCATCTTCCCTTTCACTACAGATATGAACAGCTGTTTGAAAAGAAACTGATAAATAGATGAGATCTTGTGTGTTTTCCAAGTATTCGCTTAACTACAATGACTGCATTGGGAAAAAGCGGTTTCTGGACTGAGACTTGATTTGTAAATAGCCAAATTATGCAAACACTTGATTTATGATCCAGTGGGTAGTAATTTATTCAGTATCATGGGACTAGACTGCTGGTCTTGTATTCATTATTGATATACATAGTTAAAGGAAAATTAAGAATTTTCTTCAGGAACGTCTCTGTTCAAAGACAAATCTCAGGCTTGCTTTCTTCCATTGATAATTTATAATTCCTCTGGAAAAACATAATTTTCACCTTGGGTTGATTCTCAACCCTTTCACTTTGGCAGCTAGAATTCCCACTGATGTCTGTGATCTGCAGGGACAGAATTTCATCCATGTATATAACCAACTTTGGGGGCAGGGGTTGTGCCGGTTTTGGCTGGGACAGAGTTAATTTTCTTCATGGCAGGTAGTATAGGGCTATGTTATGGATTTTTCCTGGAAAGAGTGTTGATAACACAGCGATGTTTTAGTTATTGTTGAGCAGGGCTTGCACAGTCAAGGCCTTTTCTGCTCCTCAGCCCACTGTGACAGTGAAAAAGTTGGGGGTGCACGAGGACTTGGGAGGGGACACAGCCAGGACAGCTGACCTGCACTGACCAAAGGATATTCCAGACCCTGTGGTGTCTCAGCAGACAAAGCTGTGGGAAGAAGGAGGAAGGGAGGGACATTTGCAGTGATGGCATTTGTCTTCCCAAATCACTGTTACATGTGATGGGGCCCGGCTTTGCTGGAGAGAGCTGAACACCTGCCTGCCCATGGGAAGGAGTGAATAAATTCCTTGTTTGGCTTTGCTTGTCTGCACAGCTTTTGCCTTATTTATTAAACTGTCTTTATCTCAACCCACAAGTTTTCTCACTTCTATCCTTCTCACCTCTCCTCCATTCCAGCAGGGGTGAGAGTGGGCAAGGGGCTGTGTTGCCAGCCAGGATTAAACCATGATACAGGTACAGAAGAAATCTATTTAATTCATAATGAGAACTAAGAGCTCCTTTCTATCTGTTGTCAAGGAGGTTGTTTCTCCTTAGCTAGTCCAGAGTGATGTAGTCTTTAAAGAAAAATTCCAGCAGAGGTATTCAATCTGGAGTTATTTGTCAAATTAGTCATGATACTTGTTTGTAAGTAGTAACAAATGGAAAACTTCACGTTACATGCTAGAAGGAAAAATAGGCTAAATAATTCTTAAGCAATGTTCAGATGTCAGGCAGGAAATCCTGCTCACATGGGACTGTATCATGTTGCACACCTTTCTGGGGCTCTTGACCGAGAAAGGATTTCTGTTTCTTCTTAAAATATTGGAAGGCTTGTAGTAGAGAGGTGAGAGGGTACCTTAACTCTGCTGTCTACTGAGGGCAAATTCAGGCAAGACTCATATTCCCGAGCACAGTACAATCTGGGGCTGACTGAACTGAGTGAATCTGGGGTGCTGCCTCACTAGAAGTGGACCACCTGAGCCTGACACATCCCGGGGGACTCTGTGGTGTGTCCTGTAGTGACCTAGGTGAAAAATGCCTGTGACCCAAATGCACGAGCTGGCCTGTGAGCATTACCAGGAGATTTTGCTTAGGGCTAAGAACAGGTTTTTTGATACCCACAAGAGCAGATAAGAAAGAGGGTGATACACAAGAGCACCCATATATTATGTCACCTGAGAGCAGAAAGGGTGCTGTACATGTTCCTACTGGATGGAGCTGGGTCTGAAAGCAAAAGTTGGCTGGGTACTGAGCTAACAAAACATTTCTAGGGCTGGGCAGGGTATTTGTGCTGTGACTGGCAAGTGTGGCCCTGCAGGGCTGCTGCCAGGCCCAGCCAGCCAAAGGACAGGCTGTGGCTCTCGGAGCTTTGCTGCATCTCCAGGGTTAAAATCCTCTAGGGGTGTCAGCAGCACGTGGAAATATATGTCACAGAGATATTTTGTGTTGGTTTGCTTTTGGCTCGGACAATGGCCCAGGCTAGGACTCCTGTTTTAGCCACTGATTCTCACCCTACCATGGGGCTCAGGCAGGCAGGAGGAGCCATCCCAGTCACCGCTGCTGCTGTGTGCCCCAATGCCCGTCCTGCCTCTGGGCAAGGAACTCAAGCCAGAGAAGGTGGGGCTGCCAAGCATGTCAAGCTCATCAAGGAGGAGTGGGAAGAAAAGGCAAATGGGAGCTTAATTTTTCAGTCCAGCTGTGGGCTGAGGAAGAGAGGAAACTTATCCCTTCCCCCTGTGACAATGTATTTTACATTGAATAGGAACCTGCCTTTCCCCTTGATTACCACCAGACTGATGATGCCAGCACACTCTTGTCAAGTCTGGGCAGAAGTTTGGTGTCCTAAACTGCAGAACAGCTGGGTTTTAGCTGAGAGTTGGGTGAGTGTCCCATTAGCCTGGTGTTTTGGGGATCCTTGGAAGAGGGTGGGCCCTGTCAGACTGCAGGTAGAGCAGACACTGTATTGCCCAGTTCCAGACCATGTGCTCAGACCAGGACATGAGGAAAAAACAAGCTGCTGCAAACACTTCTGAATTTCTGAGCTGAACTCACTGCTACCAGGGGATGATAAGCATGCTGAGGGTAGCTTAAGGAGCCAGGACCCTCAAGACATTAACTAACATCTCCTCAGCTAAGTTAAGAAAGGATATTATCAGCACAACCTTTGCTACCTCTGTTAAGACTCTGATTCAATTATAGGCATCTAAAATGTAAATTTTTAAATCTGAATTATCCTTTTAGAGTCCCTTTAGAGCAATTTGAAAGAAATATGCACTTTTAAGGAGTGGTTAATTTCTCTCAAAAGGACTCAAACAAATGGATGACAGACATTTGCATCCAAAGAGGAAGGACCCTTAATTGATTACCTTATATCTGTAATTTTTTTTCCTGACTTGCTGTGCTGAACATAAATACTTATGATAATACTGAGGGGCATGGAATCCATGCTTCAGGAATTTAATCCTGAAGGAATTGCTCTGTTTAAACAGGGCTGCTTAACTAAAGACTTCCCAATATATGCTAGCGAAGCACCATGTGAATATCTGTGATTATCTGTAAAGCAATGTAATTATTCAGTGCAAGCCTGGATATAGGCTGAAAATGCAAGATCAAATGCCCATCGATGACAACTCAGCTAGACAGCCCAAAGGAACTTTTCACTTCAAACACAGAGTTCTTACTGCCTGTTTCCATAGATGTGTGCAGGAAGTTGCACGCCAGCTCTGCCTGTGCTTGTAGTTGCTTGACAAGGGTCAGTTCTGGAAGCCATTTAACACCACAGCAAAGTCACATTCCTCATGTCTCCTTAGATCTCTGCTGTGCATCCTAGAAAGCCAGTCCCTTGATCAGATTTACTGGCTAACTTTAAACTCTTCCCTCCTTCCCTTCCTCCCTTTTCCTTCCTTCCTTCCTCCTTTCCTCCCTTTTTCTCTCCCACCTCACTTTCTTCTCTTCCCACCTGCCTGCCTCTATGTAACCCAAATAATTTAAAACAATCTATTGATTTTTTTCATTACTGTCCTGGTTTGAAAAGACAAATGTCTGCTAAGGAAGGCAGGAGCCTCCCTTGAAATGGAAAATGCAAACCCTCTCCCTCCAAATTTTGAAATTAAGGGGCTCTTAGGCACAGATATGGGAATAGGAATAACAGTTTAGTTAGGCAAATTAAAAATACAAGTATAATAGTGCAAGTAAAGAAACCACTGACAGAGTCAGAATACAACCTGACACCCTGTTGGTCAGGGTGTTGGTGACAGTCTGATTAAATGGTGGCTGCAATCCTCCTGGAGTGGCAGATGTGGTTCTGTTGAAGCAGTGATCCTGTAGAAGGGTGTAGTTTTCCTCTGGAGGTCCAGTAGTGCTATAGATGGGCCTGGTCTTCCTCTGGGAATCCAGTGGAGAAGAAAGCTGCTCCTCTAAGAATACAGTGGGAAAAGGCACCTGTGGCATTCCACGTCTCAGATTTTTATCCAGGTGGGAATGCTTGGCTCCTCCCCCTGGGCGGAGCATCTCACAATGAGACTCAATAGCCCACTAACCGAAGATATCTTCCTGAGGGAGGATTGGTTGTGGAAAAGATAAAGAAAACTGCCCCACCTGGCTTTATCAGGTGGCCAATTAACAGGAGATAACTGCCTCACCTCTGACAGAGGGGAATAGAATACACACCCCCCAACCCAAGACATTTACAAATAAATAAAGGATGGTTCTGGTTCTTTCCCTGGTGCTTCTGTGCAGTATCTATGTCATTCATCCCTGCTGTGTGACTTCTGTTTTTCCTTAAGGGAAGCAAGTTATGTGTCTATGCAGCAACCATTGCATTCACCTTCACAGACAATTTTTATTGAAATAAAACACATTTTAGCATAGTAACATTTGCACAGAAGCAACCCTACAACAATAATTTTTTTAGGTAAAGGACCACATTCTAACTTCTAAACATTGGTAACATAAAGAGAAACAGAGAAAGTACATACCTATTCACCAAGAGGATATTTAGAAGAACGATATACGAGTAGCAATGCAAATACAAATAATGTGCAGAAAGGAATGGAGACAAAATAAAAATAATTTGTTTGAATTGCATACAGCTCCTATTACAGTGTTATTTTTCTTGCTTGAAGAATTTTATACTGAATTGATGTTTCTTCCCACTTCATAGGATGCATGGACTACAGAAAATATTTTATAAAGGATCTCAACTCTATTCACATTGTCATCAGACCCATAAACATACTGGGCAGAGAAACTTTGCTCAGTTTATGTTGAAGCATCATACTGAGCTTCAGAAGGCATAAGTTCTCTCTCTGCCTCACCATCTGTCCAGTGCATGACCACTTCACAGTATCTGTGCTGCATTTTCCCATCTGTAGAGTGGGGATAACAAAATTACCTGCTTTTTACAAAAGGAATAAAAATAAATAAATTTTTAAAGCTGGCAAAGACCCTATGAAAATATGTATTGTATTTTGGTTAAAAAAAAAAGAAAAATCTTTCAGATTGTAACAGCTAATAGAAACAACTTATTTCTAGGAGCAAAATACATCTTTGTGAGACTGAAGAGTCCACATTTACAGCTTTTGAAAGACACACATTTGCATGTGGACAGTGCTTGAACTTTGCTTTTTCACTTACAAAAGTCTTTAGCATTATTCAGTAATTCAGGAAGTGAATCAAGTATAAAGGTGTCAGAGTGAAAATTTCATAGAGGAAGTGACGCAGAGGTCATGAGCCACACCAAAATTAATCAAGCCAAAATTCTTGAGACCGAGGTTTTTCCTGCAGAGAAGATAATATACAAGGACTAATTTCTTACTCACAGAATTTTTTTAAGCAGAGATGTTTCTGTTTAAGTTGCCTTCCCAAAATTTGGACAGACTTGGTCAAAATGAGAATTGAACTTGATTTCCAGCTCTGAATTTCCAGCTACTCTCAAGTAGACATATACAGAAATAAGCTGATTTGTTCCTGTAGCTCCATTTTGCAGCCTAGTGTGCAGTTCAACACACAGCCACAAAAAAGAGCTTTCACTCTTTCTGAAAATATGCCAATGGACAATTTACACGGCAACAAGTTAGCTTCACTCTTCATCTTCAAGGCACTCACCAAGCCTCCACTGCTAGTCCACTTGTATTTTGACTACTTTCTACTCTAGGCAAAATTGTTCCTCTCCGTTTATTTGTGTCACAAACTGGTCCCTGTGAACTGGGTGTGTGCTGTTACAAAATACAAAGTACCCAGAGTGTATCATCAAAGATGGACCTTACTTGGCAGCTTAGGATGCTTTTACTTGTTCAAAGAACCCTTGTGCAAGACTCATGTGACTTTAAATCTCTGGGTAAATGTAAGAAGTAAAAGTGTTGCTTTGTAAGTCACCACAAGTTACTTGTTCACCAAGGTGCAGAGCTTTCTAATCTCTGTTGGCTGGAGACTGTGGTCAGAGTCGAAATTGCTCAAGCAATTGTAATCTTGATTAATATTTGAACTGAGCACATCTGCCTGGCTCCCACCTGACCTGGCACTGAGAACTGCGTGGGCTCTGGCCGTTGGACCTGGCCAAGAAAAGTGAGCCAGCTCCAACTGGAAGTTGGTGGGGTGGAGTACACTGGAAATTGTTTAAAGAGAAAATGATTCTTTAATGGGAAAAGTGTGATTTTTCCAAGTAATTTGACCCGAGTGGAAACAAAGCTTGTCAGAGACTGTATTACGTGAAAATGTTTGCAGAATGATGTCAGTGTATTAGCACTGTTAGCAGACAGTTGGAGCTTTATTCACAAAAAGGGCACATTTTCACTGCATGTAGTAGATTCATAAATGTGACTTTCTGTGCACAAGTGAGCTCCATGAAAATACAGCCCTTCCATTTGGAGGAAAAAGACATTTTTTGCATAGATGGGCCAAATTATTTTGTGGCACTCTGAACGCAGGTTATCAAAGGGCCTTCCAAAGTTTCTTCTTGGATATGAGTCCCTCTGAGCAAAGGTACGGGGAGAAGATTGGAGCACAGGCTCAAAGGCACTTCCCAAGGATCAGGTGTAGCCCACTGCTCTCATGGTGGTGGCTCAGGTCACAGATCCCCCTACCTCTGCCTCCTGTGTCCTTGGCGCTTATTTAGGGAAATGTGTAAGAAGCAAGGAATGTATGAAGTGATTTGTTCTCAGATATACTGCTGCGCCTCTGACAGTCTCCACAGCAACCACATCACACAATCTGCTCCATAAGACAATTGGAAAAAGATGGTTTGTTTGGGTGTTACCAGACCTTCTAGCTCAGTGATATTTTCTGCTGGAGATGGTGAACACAGTGTGGACAAGCGGCAAGCACAGGGTGAGGGAATTGGAGGGATGCTTTGCAGAATCTGGGGAGCCTGGGGTCAGTCTCAAGCTTGGAGGCAGGCAGCCAGTCCTCAGTAATATTTGGGCAATGCTCAGCCATCCATGTACACGTGAGTGGGAGTCTATGAGTGCAGATGCACACAGGACTGAGTTCACAGTGCTGGGTAAGGGGAGGCAGAGGCTTCTTGGTCAGCTACTGTCTCGGTCACTTCTTTCAGTGCTCCTACTGTTCTTTGCCTCAAAACCAGCACTAAGGAGCCTGTGCAGGAATTCTTCCAGGAAAATCTTCAGTAAAGCCTTTTAATTTTCTGAGCTGGCCCTTGCTCCTCCCTTTGGGAATGAGGAATGAATATTGCCTGTATCATTTTCAGCTTGCTGCCATCAGTTTCTGTGGAATAAAATAATCCCCTTTCCCCTCTGCTCCAACTTTTCTGAAAAGAAATGATATATAATCTGCAGGTGGTCTGTGGGATAGTCCCTTGCTGGTGATTTCATTTTTGTTGCGGTGCAATATATTGCTGTTGTTATTTGCACATCTTCAGTAGTAACATGCTAGGGAATATACGGATATTTTTATTAGAACAGGCTGAAGCATCTTAGCATTTGGGAATGATTTGGCTTTATGGTACTTGCTGTACCACAGGTTCAGTGTACACATGTGCAAGCACATCTCTATCAGAAGGTAAAACGTACTTCTCCAGCATCATTTCCTATGGTTTCCCATACAGGTTCCTATCCTGCACTGTCCACTGGTGTCTGAAGCCTGATGCAGTAGT
This sequence comes from Promerops cafer, assembly GCA_013398275.1. Taxonomy (NCBI): domain Eukaryota; kingdom Metazoa; phylum Chordata; class Aves; order Passeriformes; family Nectariniidae; genus Promerops; species Promerops cafer. The sequence continues at coordinate 661,601 of VZSE01002626.1, read as the reverse complement.
GCATTAAGTGATGTGACTAACAGCTGTCACGAGTTGTGCTGTAAAGGAAAGTGTGTGTAGCAGATTTAAATCCCTCCTTAATGCACATGTATTTCATTTAAAAGTCTGACAAAAAAAAAATCAGCATGTTCCTACCCTCACTGTTTAATTAGTTCTTATTGTATTCATAACCCATTTCCACTTCATTATTCATAACTGTCAGTTCACTTTTTTTCTTTCCTTGTTTAATTAAAATTGTTTAAGAGAAATCAGAGCTAGGCAAGGGTGCCTGACTTCCAGGCTTGGGGACCAAATTCTTACTGCATAGGTCAAGTACTGTATAGGCAGCTGCAGTGAAAGCTGATCTCTAATAATCTGCCACAGGCTATGATTAAGGGAAAAAAAAAAAAAACAAAGTAGAACTGCCTCTGAACTCGTTTCTCCAGCCAAATTTCTTCTTCCTACCTTGGTTTGACTTGGGCCTATCAATACGTGGGTTCATTGCATCAGGACTGTGCAGGAGAGTCTTGGCTCTCCGCTCTCCTCAGATCTTCCTGAAAGACAGTATAAAACAAGCAAAAGTCAAACAGAGACCTGCACAACAACCTCTTGGCAGAAATCATGCGCCAACAGGCTTCTGACAAAAGCCTGCAAGGTGCTCTTAGTCATTGATAACAAACAGCATGAGCCAACAGGCTTCTGACAAAAGCCAAATCTCTTTACTTGTATCTCTGCTCTTGTTGATCTGTGACACAACACTCCTGAACGCTGGAAGTCTGCTTCCCTGGAGAGAGGACCCTGAAAATGGCAGCGGTGATTGCCCAGGAGCTAGCTCTGCTTCACAGGAGCCAGCTCTGCTTCACTTTGCTTTGTTTGCCAGGCAGCTGGGGAGACCATCGGGAAGACCCAGGTGAGATTCCTGCCTGTTTCGTTAAGAGCAGCTGGTGCAGATGCAGGGCTGACACTGTGCCACCAGAGCCTGGGCCTTGTAGCTCCGTGGGCAGCAGATCAAAGGAGACAGCCAGTGACAGGGCTGTGGGAGCCATGGTGAAAGGTCCTTGGGCTGGGGCACTTTCCCCACCTTTCATTCACAGCGGGACACTGAAAGGCGTTTCCAGACAGGGCAGCCTGCAAGGTGCTCTTAGTCATTGATAACAAACAGCATGAGAAGCTGTGAGCACAGATAGCTGGGGGCAGAGAGGACAGCCCAGCCTCTCAGGGTGCCCCCAGAGAAAAAGGGTCTCCCCCTCTGTTAATGCAGAGGAACAATGAGCACGGGTTTGCTGAGGGGCGGATTGCAAGGCTGTATGCAGGGGCTGGGAGGGAGGGAAAACCATATGCAAAATACATGTGGGAGAGGACAACCATTGCTTTGCATGCAGCTCCCTCAGTCCTCCCAGGGAGCAACTCACACCAGTTTGCTGCCTGTTTCCAAGTCTGGTTGACTGAAATTGCCTATGCTGTACCACATATCTCTGTGGTATTGCAGCAGCTGAGAAAAAGACTTCATCTCAGCATCTGGTGGAAAGCATCCCTAGAAAGGAATCTTTAGCTACTTTCATTTTCTCCTTCCTAAAATCTGAATGTGCCTGGTCCAGTAATGCTGTCAAAGTTTTATTGAGGGATAAGGGCAGGAAGAGTTAATTGGCATAGGAGAGGTTTGAAGGATTTGGGGGTGACCAGGATTTAAATATTTTCTTATGACTTTGAGCTCCTCAAAACTAACAAGACTCTAGAGTCAGCATATTTCTTTGACCTCAAAAAATCAATGAAACTGTTACCATTGTAAAGAGCTATACTGGGACATTACTTGGCTTGTGTATTTTACAGTGAATACTTGTTATTGTGCCTTCTGCACTGGCATAATTTGGCCACTGTTCAGGTGCATATTGCTCTTCAGGAAGGACACATAAGCATGTGTTTAAGACCTATGAAATCACCAGCCTTTTCTACCTTTCCTAAATCAACAGGACTTAAGCATGTGCCTAAAGTGCTTTTTCCGAAATGAGGCCTTAAAGAGCTGAGTTAGCTTATCCACCTTCCTATTTAAAAGATGGATGTGGAAAATTTCCCAGATTATACATCTGCTCTTCCAATTTACATCACGGAGGGTAAGGCTGAGTACAGAGGGAGCAGAAAAGGGGAAAGAAAAGTAAAAACAATCCTGAACTGGCTGCCTGGCAAAAAGAAAGTGAAACAGCTGCCTGCCAGATTGGGAGGGCTGCATACTGTGTGCACCGTGGCAGGGCCATCTGCACGCCAGGCTTGCACCAGGTGCTGTATTTAGAATAGAAGCAGAGAGCCTGTAGAGAGAAAGCAAACCAGTTTACAGTCAAAGGGTGTCTAACTTTTCAGTCTAACCTTGATATTTGGCCTCCATCTGATACATTCCTTGCTTTTTCCCTGCAAACTGTTGCAATGGTAACAGTCACAGAGAGGAATAAAGGGTTGAGGAAGGTGTCTGCCTTGGTTTTGCTTTTTCTTCCCAGCACTGTGTCTTAGCAGACCATGGAAGCACAAAGAGAACTTCTGGAATTTGAAGATGTGAAATTTGGGGTGCACCACAGACAAAAAGATTATTCTGCTAGAAACCCAGCCTTTTTGGAGGAGTGACACTTCCCGGGGGTGACGATGCAGTTCAGGTGCGAGGAGCAAAGGCAGCTCTGTGCCAGTGGTTGGGCATGCACTGCCCACAGCCTGCACCTCGGTCCCCCTGCACGGGGAGCCTGCATTCCCTGCATCCATGCTGCCTGCATGGCCCAGGTGTGCCTGTCTCCCTGCACTGGTAGGGAGGACGTGTTTGCTCCAGCTGTCACACCACCATGTGGGTCAAGCCTCTAGTGAACAAGACACCATGGACACAATCTGTGATCCTCCAGCTTCGACCCTGATGTGCTTCTCATCCCAGAAAGTTCCAGTGAAAGCTTTTTTTTGTTTACTTTCACTGTATTTCTACCCACATTCCTGAAAATTTTCTTTCAACGCAGTGAGGATTCAGCTAGTTTTTCACTGAGGCTGGCAAAATAAAATGGAGACCAATCCCAGTTGTGCTATAGTCGGTCTGAGTTCAATGCAGCCTGACAGGGCAAAATTTAGTGACCCAGAGTATGAGCAAGAATGACACTCCGACAACTCCTCTGCCCTTAAGCCTGGGGGATTTATGAGCCTTATCTTGGCTGCTAGGCCATCCTTCTCTTCCTTTACTTGTGCTTTACTTCCTTCCTATAAGTTTTAAAACTTTATCTGAACCTAGGCTGTTCTTTACATCACATACTCCCTCTTTGATTTCAAAGATGGAAGGGAAGTTATTTAAAAATAGGCTCCATCATAGACAGCGTTCTGGCAATTAGGCACGGAGCTAGACCTCGTAAGTACATCTGTGACTCTGAGGGAGGTCAGCATGGTTTAACTTTTGAGGCAAAGAAGAAAATCAAACTGTTTCACCATTTTTCTGGTGAGAGCCAGAGATCCCTTTGTATGAATTTCTTCATTACGTTGTGTAGTTTAGGATTTTGTATTCAGCTTTCCATTTACTCTGATGATGTAGTGGGAATAAAATGGAATTCCAGGGAAGAGCACTCAGTGCTGACAGGGCTGGGTGGCTGGCTGGCATGCTGTGGCTGAGTTTGTACTGTTCCCTAAGAATGACCAGAGGGTTCCTCTGAAGACACTTTTCTATTTGAAGCTGAGATGAAACTGCCAATCTGATCTCTTACTAAATACCAGTTGGTCTCTTATTGCTCTCTTTTCATTATGCTGACTATGCACTGGGGCTGACTTTCTTTTTGATGCAGTATAAATCACTGAAATCAACAAACGTGTTTCTCCGTCCTTCGCATTTGCAGTAGCAATGGGTTGTGGAGGAGTCATCAATTTCAGATGGTAGGCTTTTACACCTAGCACAGGTCACTTGGGAGGGTATTGTTCAAGCCAACCTTTGCCACTAGTCTGCAGTTTGACCCATGGGATAAATCAGCTCATCTTTTGTGCCTCCATTTCCATCTGCAACGTAAGATTAAGTGCTTTACAATCAAATATTGAAAAGCTTCATAAAATATACATAGATTAATACTACTTTGTACATGGGACAAGCAGCGAAGAATCAGTCCCAGGGAAACAGCAGAGGTGAGAGCAACACGTGGCTCTCTGTATGTCATTAGCACTCCCCAGAGCCTCTGGTACTCCCAAAACTCATAAATGGCAATATGAATGTTTCAAAAGTAACTTTTTTTTAAATGTAAAGGGCTACTTTAATTAAATGAACATATCTTTTCTCTTAGATCATAACCTCGGATCTCAATAAGTATGTTGGGAATTCAGAAGCATTTCAAATAATTTCAAAAAATAAAGAGAGAGCATGATGTTCTTTTATAGTTGGCAATTTTACAGGCTTCTTATATTAAACTAGATTTTCATTTTTTTAAAAGCAAGCTGAAAAGCTTTTGTAATAAGATATTAAAAAGTGTTTAGCATGCTGGATTATCAATAGCAATGTTTGAATGTAGACTTTAAGACTTTAAAAGAAAACAGTGCAAATTTATATATGAAGTTGCTTTATCTGCTCCCTTTTTGTTTGACAGAACAAGATCTTGCAAAAATAAAGCTATTGTGTGTCAATTTATTATTCACTCTGAATAATAAATAGAAAAATTGATCTTACTTTTTCATTGTTTAATCTACTGCCATCCCCAATATAAAGATGATGAGAGCTTGGGCTTGTGGTATAGGCTCAGTCTGAGATAGCACAGTGGCTTACAGGAAGCAAGGGAGAGCAGAGTGGTGCCTAATGCCATGGGATGGTAGCTGTGGGTTGGCGGACCCAGCTCCCCATGGTGGTGATCTCATAGGGCTGGGACAGCACCGAGTGGCCAGGCTGCCAGAGTGACACCCAGCACAGGGCAGGCCCTGCACAAGGCTTTGCTCTGTTATGGCATCGGCATGGAACATCTTCGGAACCAGAGAAATTCCCCTTCGTCACCACCCAATAGTTCCTTTCCTTACAGATCTAGAAGATCTGCTGCTTCCAGTCCCTTAAAAATACTAATGGTCAGAAGATGCTTGTTTCCTTGTCTCCCACTGGAACCACACGGTAGCCCTTTCTGTCTTTCACTGGACTGCAGAATGAGACAAGGATCCTCTTATTGCAGGCAGTAAGGTCCTGTCATCTGCATTTGCTTTCCTAATATTTCTCTACTTATAAGCTGTCAAACTGCATCCTTTGCTGTGAAAACCTGGGAGGTATATGTGGACACTGAATACAACATCTCTATGGGCTTCCCTAACTTGTCAGGATTCAGGTCTGCACAACACACAGACAGGAGTGTTAAATTAATAATATTACACTTGATACTTTTCAGGTTACCAGTAGAAGTAAGAGGCTTGTCAAGGTGGGTCTTATTTCCAGTTTAATTCTGGCTGAGCACTCCTCTTGTGTGTTCAGGATGCTTTCAACTATGTGCAGAAATTGAGGTGACTTATTTAGTGCCTATCTAGGCCTGGCAAAATCTCCTAATTATACAGTCCAATTTTGATGGCTTGCTTAATACTTACGGTAAAGACATCCAGAGACCTCTCCTTGCAAACACCAAGAAACTGAAATCAGATTTGGATTATCCTGAAGGGTCTTGTTTCCCACACCATTGCGCCACTGAGTGTACCTTCCCATCATGTATCTCCCTCCTTCATCAAGAGAGGCTTATTTATCATGATGCCTGGGACCTCTTTAAAGCATGAACATCAGCTTCAGGGGAGTTCATACCTCTCTCCTGCTGGTAATCTGCTGTTCAGGACACAGATCTTATTGCTCATATTTAGTCATCAGTGCTTGCTGGTCACTGCATCTCACAGCCACTGCAGCAGCTCAATTTAAGGGAGCAGTGACACTGCCTAGATAGCAATCCATCTGCATTACGTGTTTGCTGAACAGCTCTGAAGAAGCTCATTTGTAAAAGTCATCATGTCGGTAAATGGTAGCTAGTTCATGAATAACAACAAAAAGAAGTTTGATCTACAAGTCACTACAAATTATTTACTGTGTCCAGATTCATTGGCAACAATGGGCTTGGGTGCAAGAAAATCTTGAACTTTGGCCAGAAATCCCTTCTTTTGTTGTTAGCAGTTACATCTGCCGTTCCTTTCTTCTAGTGCTACACAGATCTCTTTAATCCCTAGAATGTGTTCCTAATTTGATTGTATTTACATATATGTCTATAGCTTTACTGAAAAGACCAGCCTCACTCTTCATCACATTTCCATGCTGTGTTAGGGTTTTGTTTGGGTAATGTCACTTCTCCTGTGCCTGGAAAATTTGGCTTCCTGTGAGGTTTTGGAATTTGACTCCTTCCTTTATATATGCAGTGAGTTTTTAAAAATTTGTCTCTCTGAGTTCCCTTCCCCCCTTCCCCCTTTTTTTTTTTTTTTTTTTTCTCTTTGTAGTTCTCTTTTCAGTCTACTAAGAGAAACAAGGATGGGTACAGCATACCCTCTGGCCTGCCATGTTTAATTCAGATGAAGCCTCAGTATGAAAAACATACATGAGATTTTGCATTATGCTTGAAGTAGGTGCAAACCATGCTCCACAGCTGAAGGAACCACCATGGAAATGCAGGAAGTGGCAATGAATCACATCTGAACCAAATCCAATCCAACCAAACAGAACAAAAAGAAATCTAAACCCGTGGTATCTGACATTTTAATGTTTGATTGCTGTGGCCAGGGCCAATGTCACCTCATGCAGACTTCTGGCCAATGCCTTCCCAATAGGAAGTGCTGCTGGCTGCAAGCTAGTGCTCAGGAAACGTGATGATTCGGTGTCCCCCAAGGCTAGCCTGTGCCTCATTAAGAGATAAAGTCCAGAAGCCTAGCACTCATGTTAAATACAAGGTTGTGTGCTGATATCTGACACAGGCAGAACAACAAAATCTCCCCCTCGGGCCTCAGGGCAGCAGCCCCTGTGTGTGCTGGTGCCCCCGAGGCAGAGGTGCCTGTGCCATGCAGTGCCCACCTCCTCCCAGCTCCTGCTGGAAAAGGAGCCCTCTCAGCCAAGTGCCCGTGTGAGCAGGGGGAGCTCAGCAGTGGCACAGGGGGCTTCTCCAAATCCAGCCCCAATGCCAGGAGCTTGGGTTGAGAACAGGCTGCTTCCCACGGTGCCCCTGGCTGAGCCCCCAAGGAGTCTGCTCCTAATTCCTCAAGGAAGGAAGGGCAATGAAGATGCTGTTGCATCCCACACCAAACCTTTTTGTTGTGGTGGGGCTTTTTCACACCAGGAGCTGCACACCCAGACTCCTGGGAGCTGGTTTTCTAAGCGTGCTAAGTCTCCACAAAGACCAGTGCCAACAACTTCTTTAGAATTCAAACACATATCATGACAATAATGAGAGTATTTCTTAATATGTTTTTTCCTGTTAGTACAGAAAACATAAAATATTTTTCTCTGTATGATCTTAAAATTTGACACTTAAAAGAGCCATGTTTTCAGAAAAGATACCTGACTCATCCAGGTACCGCTCCAGGAAAATAATGACTAATCATAACTGGTAATGAAAAAACCCACTAACCCAGTTCTGTGAAAAACAAACCCAAGATTCATGGAGCAGATATGTAAGTTTATCCAACTGATGGGATTTTTCCCAAGTTTTACCACAGAGATTATGAGGTAAAGATAGTTTAATTTTTAAAAGATATTTTCAACTTTTTTTCACATTAAAAATCAACATATTATACTACATCTCATTCCCTTGAATTTTAAATAGGAACTCAGAGTTTTCCAAACTCAAAAGAAGCCATCCTGCTTCTATGGTTGAACAGATCTGTTGCATCAATTTACCATGGACATCCACTTGATTTAGTTGAAATTACACTTATAAAGTAATAAATGTTTAGTTTAAGAGAATGCTTAATGAACAAAGTTTATTACTTTCTGGAAAATCGTTGAAATTGAAAGCCACATATATTTACATAAAGTATGTGGCATCTGAAAGAAATCCAAAGAATTTTGTTATTAATTTCCTGTGTTGTTTACATGTGTTAGAGCTATGTTTATTCCAGAAGAATCACTCACCAGGAGTGATAGAAATCAAAGTGCAAACTGGTTTATTTTTCTCAGTAACTTATTAAGAACAGCAGCAGTTTCTTGTGTTAGATAGTTGATATGCAACAGACACAGATATTTTTCTTCAAATACATATACACAATAAATGAGAAAACAAAGCAATGTGCAGTCAAGTGAGGTTTTTATTAAATGAAATAAAATAAAAAATTAAATACCATTTTTGCAATCTTGAATTTTTTCTATTAATTCCAAAAGGTGTTGAATAAGTCACAACACAATTTACAGTGCAATATTTAGTGTATGTTTCAATAACCAAATTCTTATACAGTGAAGCACAATATAATAGAAACATCAAGTGTTTCATTATTCTTTCTTAAGAACATATGAATTAAAAAATCAATATAAAATTGCCTTAACAAGTCAAAGACAGTAGAGTTTATAGAGTCTTCTTTTAAAGCTGGAAAGGAACATGTATTTTTATGACAAGTTACGATATGTTAAAATAATTTCTCGTTTTTCACATTTGGTGTGAAAATTATCCTGCATATTTCTTAACCTCAGACCATCTCCCCTTAGTTTTGGCTTAACTGTAGAAATCAGCTGGCTTTTTAAAACCAGCTATGAAGGAAGTTATTAATGTCCTTTCCTTAGCTCTCAGTCCTGACTCCTCAGTCCTTAAGCCTGCAGAATCTTCCTTGAAGGGAATTTTGCTATAGACTAAACACAACAGTGCAGGACTGGTTTGATCCACTTGTAGGCCTGGAACAAAAAAAAAAGAAAGAGAATAAGGAGTGTGTGGCTTTTCCAAGAGTGCACATGGTAAGCCTTGGAACCAGGACTTTCTTGTTTTAGTAAAGGCAGATACGGCCAGGACCGAATCCTTGAAGAATGAGTCTTCTAACACCAGATAAATAGGTTATATTTGTGTTTTACTGCACACTATGTGGAATCCCTCTTTTCTTCTTCATCTGCCAAATGTTTCTGCACTTGGAGTGTGTCTTGCAACAGCTCAGATACTCTGACAATTTAAGGATGGAGTCCTCACACCACCAGAGTAAGTGCAACAATGCCTCTGCTGCCAAGGGGCTGCCCGAGCGCTCCAGTGTCTGCACGTGCAAGTGAGACGTGGGGGGGATGATGTGCCCACCCTCCCGGGAGAGCTTGTAAGCATGGAGCTCTGCTCCCAGAGAGAAATAAGGATTTCAGTCCTGCCTGGGGTGCACAAGCCAGAGCAAGCTGCACAGCAGAGGCACAGGGGCTCCAGATCCCCGCGGGGGCTGTGTGTGCCTCCTTGGAGCAGCCTCTGTGGTACCCCTCTGCAGAGGCAGCAGACTCGCAGTTTTCAGCCCTGCTGCCCTCCAAACCCAACTCTGCTGTGGGAGGTTTAACACTTACTTAATGAGGACTATGTGTGTGCATACATATGGATGTGTGTATATCTGTCTACACATACACACAATATAAATTAACTAAACATGTTACTAGGATACATCAGGAAAACCACATCCAAACAAAGAGTCCAATATGGAAAAAGCTATTAAAAGGTCCCAGCATTTTAGCTTGTTGTGTATAGGAATAAATATGATTACAGGATACCAATTTTACATTTTGTTCTTTTCCTAATGGCATTTACAAGAGGTGCTGCCTTCTGGGGTTAAAGGAAATATTGCAAATGAATAAAAGCAATTCTGATCTTTGCAAGTAACGTGATGCTCGAAATTTAATTGCGCACCCCAGGAAAACCTGATGATGAGCTCCATGGTTAAAATTAAGTGTATCAGCCCTTTCTTAAATGTCCTAGAGGCCTCAACAGGACCCTGAGCTCTGCCCATGTAGATTTTAAAAGAAATGCAGGAAAGAACAATTTTTGTGCTCAAGATCAGAATACCTTCACACAACCTCAGTCCTGAAAGATGGCGATAGGCATGAAGTTTACCATTTACTTTTCATCAAAATTTTCATTTAGACTGACTAGTTAGCCTAAGTAATTTTACTCTTTCATTTTAAATACAAAGACCCTGATGCCTCCTGTACTACTTGACCCAAACTCTGCACTCTACACATAAAGCTGTGAAGACAGCAAATCAGCCAAAGAACAAGAACTGTGCAAGCCAGGTTTCTATAGGAAAAAAGATCTGGGCAGTTAAAATAATTTTAAAAAAAGAAAAATGTATGCAAATTTAGACTCTTAGCAGTAAGAGTTACAGCCCTGTGACTTCCCTGGGCACTGCAGCTGGTCCTGGTCCCATGCCTCAGATGACACGATGCTCTAAGAGTCAGTGTATCCACTATATTCAGGCTAGTAATGTGCAGTTTTTCTGGGCTACACCAAACGTGCTGTTCCCAGACACTCTGAAGTGTTAGGGCATGTAATTAAGTGCTAATTTAAATGGCACTAGTCATGTAACTGAAAGTCTATGATTTTTTTTTTTTCCTAGTCATGGTTTTCCAAACTGGAATTCCTCTTGGAACTGACTTTGAAGTCAGTAACAAGCCTCCCATTGGGTTTAATGCAAACAGAATCAGCCCTCACTGGAGTTTTTAGTGGAGCAGAGAAAAACATTTTTCCTGTTAAAAGATTTTCCTATTAGTACAAACACATAAAAGACTTTTCAAAGTTATAGTGTTAAATATTTTAATGTCTTGCCAAACCTCATCAATTCTCATTGTTTAGCAAAAATGGCACTGACATTCTGAGTTGCTAGCTATGGCATTTTCTGCATATTAAGATCAATAATATGCTTTACTAGAAATAAAGGGTTGTCTAATGAAAAAAGCCTTTTAAAATTCAAGACAATTCCAACTGCTATGAATGATTATAAATTATGTGGTTTTTTTTATGGGGGTGGGGTAGGGGGTGATTAAGGCCTTGGGCACATGAACCATACTTCCCCCAGTTCCTTTCCTTACCAGAAATTGTACTTCCCAAAACTTCCCCTTATTATCAGCTATGTGAATTCTAGTTTTGATTGCCAGTGTAAGGCACTAAGTTTTCTGTTCTAGCATCAACCCTGAGTTCTTAAAATATTTATTAGAATAAATGTCTTTGACAGGCTCTAGAGACAGAAGGAAGGATTTGGTTCAGAGGGAAGATTTGGTTTCAATTTGATTGGTTCAAAGATTTGGTTCAAATGCCTCAAAATTGTGCTTTTTGGATCTTATGCTCTACTCCCTATTCAAGCAGCCTCAGCAGATATTAGGTGCATGGGTCTGGGGCTTTGAGCTCCTTCATTCTAAGCAATGCAGATGCACAATCAAAGGCTCCCTCACCTGTGCTGAGTTTGTCCTGGCTCCACAAAGGCTCTACATGAGGCTAGACTAAATTACAAGGATTTTTTTTTTTTTTTTTTTTTTAAATGTTAAGGGCAACGTGAGCTCTGAGGAAGGAACCTAGGGAGGATGAGGATGAGGATTCACAGTGAGGACATGGCAACGTCTGTGGGTGGCAGAGGAGATGGCTGCACAGAGCCTGCAGGATTTGTCCTCGAGGACAGGTGTCTGATGTGTGTGCACTCCCTGGGCACTCCAGCTGCAGTTAGCTCATGCCAACAATGCCTCCATAAGTGGTGTCCTGCTCTGGTGCTTTTGAGGGCATGCATTTCCAGCCACATGGGCACAGCTATGCACTGTCCTTACCCAGGACTGAAAAGTCTATCACCACTTTACGCAACCCAAAGAAAGCAGTCCAGTTTGGACCTTTTCCAAAGCATTGACTGCTTCTGACTGACATATCAGAGGCTTAAAAACCTCCCATCTTTTTTCCCTTGAGAACAAAATCTTCCATCACTTTCCTGCAAACTTCTCAGCATTGCCTAGGTCTGTCAGGAATGTCTGCCCAGCTCAATGGCTTTTAGTCTTTTCTTGCATTGAGGTGGTGGAAAATAAATCTTTTTAATCAGAAACTTAAAAATACTTTTTTTATATATAGATATGAGGCTCTGGGGACCTTATTCAGTTCCTTAGGAGGATTAAACTTCTACTTCTCACTCTGTAACAGTATACTTATGTCTGGGTAGAAGTTGTTCTGGTGTTTTCACAGGAGAAGGGAAGAGGGCCTGAATCATCAATCATGATATGGAGATTAGTGCAGCGTCAAGAGAAAGAGGACTATTTCTTATCCCTGTTCCTTAGATGCCTGATCTTATGTAAGCTACACACCACGTTTATGGGAAATGTGGCTGTGAATTCCCCAAAGCAGAGAGATGAAGATGGACATTGCTAGCCTCTTCAATACCTGCATGACTAACAACCTGCTCTGAGAAATGGGGCTGCTGGTGCCACTGTGTTTCGTGCAGATCCCTGTTTGTGTGAGCATGGATTACATGTGTACTGCCAGAACAGGCTCCTTCAGAGAGGAGGCATGCTTTGTCTGAAATCCTGATGGGATTAGGTGCGAGATACACACTTAGCCCTGTCAAGACCAAAAGGCTTCAGTGCATATGTGGAGCAGAACTTCAGGCATCTTAGTGGCTCCCCTGGTGCCGGGGGAGTTACTTGGTAAAGACATGATGATATGGAAAAGATAGTCTAAATTTAAACACCAGATTTCCACCCAATCCCCAATGTTGTCCTGTTTGTGAGCTGGGCTTGTGTCCCAGTTAAGTAATGGGAGCTTCCTAGGTGTAGACGGTATGAAGGATTGCAGTGACTCTTTCTGAATGCTGTGTCTTGGAATCTCTGCAAAAACTTCGTTTTACTCTAGATTTGTTATGGCAATGAGAAATGAGTACACATATACATATGTAGCATTTATTGTAGTGTACTGTAGTATGTTAATTGATGCACACAAACCGATTGCTCTTTTTTTTGTAACCTCTCAATATAACATGATGTGAATGAATGCAAAATTAAAAAAAAAAAAATACAGAAACAAATAGTCATTAAAATGTGTTGCAAACTCCCAGTTTCCTCCTAAATCAGAACTTTATTTAAATTGTTACCTAAAATGTTTATAAGATTTTTTCGAATCTTCATACATAGCCAAATGATCTTAATTCCATTTACCATCTTCTATCTGCTCTCCAACAATCTAGAGCCATAAAATCCATTTCCCATTACAACCCATGTCAGATGACTCCATGTCTACGACTCCAGACCTTGGCAGATCACAGGACGGGTCACATACAGTCATTAAGTAGGGGTAAAGGAATATCCATCAGGTTCTTGGACTTGAGGTAGAGATATTTGCTGTGTTTGGCTGAACTAGATGTTGGCTGGAGGAATGTAGATGCAAAGAAAGTCAGATATTGATTGCAAGGAATGGGTTTGGAAGTGGACTTTGGCTTGACACCTAATTGTGCAAGAAAGTAACAGAAGATGAGTTAAATCTGCAGAGGCCCAAAAAGATAATTAAAACCACCCCTGAATGACAATGGCTACTAATTTGCTACAAGTCACTGTATCCCCATGGAGGAAAAAACTGGCAACTCCCCGGGCCCACTTTGAGAACCTGTATGTATGCTGTATGTTTTCACAGCTCATCTCTATAGGTCCCTGCTGCTCCTTTATGGTCCCGTGAGGGTGCTGGGGAGCCAGGTCTGATAGGGCAGAAAAACGCCAGGAAACACGTTTTGACAGAAAAGTCTTGCGAGCCTCCCATGTGTGCTCCACATTGTCTATCGCGTGCCTTTGATGTCGGGCTTGGCTCCTGGGAAGGCGTGAGGCCAGATCCTCATCCCGTGCCGGGCGGTGCCAGCCGCACACACCCATCGCAATGACACATGACACCGGACAACCCCAGGTGAGGATCCAACCCGTTCCCAGAACATAAGGCGGCCTTTTATGGTTTTCCTTCCTTTTTCTTACCCTTTCCCTCACTCCTGGTTTTTCTCTTTTATTTTGATTTCACTTTTAAATTTTTCTTCCTTTTAGCATTTTTTTTAATGTTTATTTTTTACCTTCTGGTATTTTCCTTTTTTCTTCTGTTTTTCTTTTTTTTTCTTCTTCTTTCTTTCTTTTTTTTTAATTATTTTGGGGCTTTTTTCCCTTTTTTTTTTCTTTCGCTAATGACTAGGAATTTACTGTATTTCTCACTGCAAATGCGGTTCTTCCCTCCCCGAAAGAAGCACGGTCTCAAATTGCTGTCTTGCCAGTAGGCGCAGGCCAGAGCGTGCCCCGGGAGCTGCCCCGCAGAGGGGACGTGCCCGCCGGGAAGCCGGCCTGGCTGCTGCCTGGCCTCGTACCTGCTCGTACCTGGCCTGAAAAGCAATCCCCACCTTCCTGCGGAAAGGAACCACTGCTCAACAGCTCTGAGCTTCCAGCTCCCTGGCTGCAGGGGCTCGGCAGCTCCCTCTGCCTTGCTCTGTGTCCGCTCTCGGCTCCTCGCGCAAGACACCGACGGGAAAATACTAATTATCAAAACGGTGGGACTTTCCTCTCCTCTCCTCTCCTCTCCTCTCCTCTCC
>VZSE01002626.1:625231-647033 GCA_013398275.1 Promerops cafer | reverse complement strand
GAGGGCATTACAACCCTCCCCTCTCCTCTCCTCTCCTCTCCTCTCCTCTCCTCTCCTCTCCATTATTTTTGTCCTTTCTTTAAAGTAAGGGAATTAATCAGGTCTGAAATCATTATTCGGATGTGTTACACGGTGACTTCGTAGAAGATTCTTAAAGGAGGGGTGGATGTATGCATTTACCCATGATTTTTGTACACCGCAATGTACAGTTATAGGAGAAAAGAAAAAAAAATCGGCAAATGCCTGTCATTCTATATGGAAGTTTTTGAAAGCTCTGGACTGTGCCACGCGAATTTTGGAAACGAATTTAAGGCATTTGAGTAAGTTTTGCAGAAAGAACACGAAGGAAAACCAGCCTGGCCTCTATGCAGTGCACCGAGATCCCATCATGTGTGCCTACGGTCAGCTGGGCTCTATCTGCTTCAATTTTTTTTTCTTTATTTTTTCTTGAAGCCTGCAGGGGGGAGTTTGGTATCTGCTCGTAACTCCAGGCACCTCTTGCATCGTCTGGTAAATGAGATAGCTTTCTGCCGGGAAGCGCCGGAGGTGACACCGTGCTGCCTCTCAAACAAGGCACTCGCGTCTCACTGCCCGAGCTCGCCCGAGCACGGGGCAGTGTCAGGGAAATCCTGTCCCTTTCCCACGGGGTCAGGGGCTGGGGCGGTGCCACAGCTTAGCCCTGGGAGGGGGAGCCTGGCAGACCCCTCCGAGAGATCCACATCCAAAGGACACTGTTATCACACCCCATCACACCGCATCGCATGCCCCGTCCTGCCATATCAGCAAACAGGAGCACCTCAGTAAAGTTCCCACCTGCATTTATGCATACATGTTGATATGTGGTTACATATATATCGTATATTTGTATATATGATTTTATATTTTTAGTATGTAAAATGTGTATTTAAATAGTCCTCACTTTGTGTCGCTTGTAGATCTGCAAGCTCATGAAACAAACAAAGGGAAATCGCGGGACTAGCTCACTATTCTTTAAAAAGGTAACTGAAACAATCTAATATACATTCGACTGTAGTAATGTATCATAAATTAATCGTATATGTGCGTGTACGCACAGGCGGGGAGGAGCCGCACCGCCCAGGGAAGCACCTGGGCCAGGGGGTGGGAAGGGGGATGTGCTCGATCGCACCGCTGCTGCTCGGGTGGGTGCGATATTCGGCTTTAAACACGAGCTCGGTCCCTTCCCATCCTGTCTGCGCCTCTGCAGTGCGGGCGGCAGCACGCTGCCCTCCCGGCTCCCGGCAAGGGGAGCAGGAAAGCGAATGTCCCCTGCGGGCGGGGGCGGCCCGGCTGTGGGGGCACACGGGGCATACGGGAGCCTGCATCCCGCGGCTGCCGCCTGCCACCTGCCCCCCGTAAGGCGGGGAGTTGGCAGCCGCTGGCAGCAAGCGGTGGCAGCTCCCCGCGGGTCACAGCTGCTGGTACTGCCCGCCCTGGCCACCCGGATGCGGTGTCCGCCTCTGTCGTGCTCGGGCCCCAATGCTCCCAACATCGTCTGCAAAGAGCATCTTTTCCCTGAAGGTCCTCCCAGCTCTCGGTTTGGGACTCCATGTGCCATTTGAATAAATGGTACACCGAGATGAAACGCGCTCATTGTCGGGGTGGGTACGGTTTACACCCATGCCAGGGCTCCGGACAGCAGCAGGCCATGGGGAGAGACCCTTGGTAGTTACACCTGAGCGGCGAGGGCGTCTGCAGGGCTTGCGTAGCACACCCCAGCGCAAGTCCCTCAGTTTTGACAGGACTTAGAGGCCTGCCGAGGCCTGAGGAACGAGAGGGAGGAGATGGCCCTGTCCTATACGGACATCCGCCCTGCTGAGATGGCCGAGAACGTGGAGTGTTTGGATCGGGCTGGGTGGACACGAGGAGGCACCGGGAGCTGGTCAACAGCGGGCGATGGGGGAAAACAAGGAGAGGCGGGAGAGATGCCACTTTGCGAGCACAGCCCTAGACATGTAACCCGGGCGAGGCCCTACCGCCCCAGGAACGGCGAGGAGAGGCTGCAGCCGGCCATGACCTGCCTGGGGGGGTGTGCGTGTCCCGGGCACGGACAGGGCAGCCGGGGAAATCGCATCCCCCGCTTAGGAATGAGCCTGTGCCTCGGGAGCTGTCCCGGCACCGCACCCGCAGTTTCTCCCCGTGCGGAACACTCCGCAAGCAGCCCTCAGGGCATTTTCCGACAGTGAGGGGAAAAAGCCTAATCAGGGTTGTGGAGTGTCCCGCCAAGAGCACGTTACCGGCGGATTTCCCTTTCCCGCCACAAGATTTTAACGGGTTTTGAACGGAGAGCAAACGCGCAGCTGAGGGGTGCTGCTAAGCCTACAAGGCTGAGAGTGTTCGCCGGGGGCTGGGGGCGATAAAAAGGTACATCCCGCTCACGCGGTGCCCACCGACATGGTGTCTCAACCTTCCCCAGCACTACGGCAAATTAAAGGCTGATTATGAACTGAGGGGTGCAAGAAGAGGCACATCCCTGCGTCTGGAGGGCTGGAGGGGAGCACGGCAACTCTGGACTCCAGAGATGCTCTCACTTTACGCCGGGGCCAAGTCCTTTGTTTTGTGAAGACAGACACGCCAGACAAATCTCTTCAGGCTCTGAATGACAGCCTACATGTCCCACAGCTTGGAAGGCTGGACATAGCTGGCCTGACCGCCGATCATTGCAGAGTTAGGTTTTCTGGGTGAATTTTGTGCTTCTCGGAGACAAGTGCTCTTGCTGTGAGCTGGGGAGACCCCAGCCGAGTGGTTTTCCTGGGGATGGTATTTGCAGGTTTGAAAAGGAGTGGCAAGAAATCTCACCCGGCATTTTCCAGCGATTACTTCAGTGGGAAAATAGGACGGGAAATGCTCCCCCGACCGGCTCTTTCCTGCAGCGCGCGTTCGGTTATCGCATCTTCCCTGTGAGCTCAAGGAAAAAGAGGCCCTCTCCCTGCCCTTGGCCTTGCGGGGTGAGTGGCTGCTCTGGGCCGAGGTCAGCTACCGCCGCAGCGGAGCGGAGCGGAGCGGCTGCTGCCTCGGCCCTCCTCGGGGACACCCCCCGCCGGCTGGGGCCGTACCGGCTGCCGGCTACCGTGACAGGCGGCGGCTGAAAGGCGCGAGGTTGAACCAAACCCGAAAAATAACCGCCATTAAAAAAAAAAAAAAAAAAAGTCAGCTACAGGTAAGATCCATTCTGGGTTTGATGCACCCCACCTCCCCCAGCCCCGTGTGGCTTCCCTGCCGCCTGAAGGTGCTGGTTGCAGAGCCCAGGCCGCATAGCTGACCCCCAGCCAGCTCTCCACGCCGAGAGACTGGCATCTGAAATATTACCCAGGGAGCTGGAGCGGCTCCGGCAGTATCGCCCCGCTCTTCCCCAAAAGGTATCCGGGGAATACTTCCCCTCCCTTGCCCGCCGAAGCGCTTTCAAAGAAAGTCAGCCCGATGTGTTAGCCTAAGTAGGAAGCATCCGAGGAATTTCCACCGGGGAAACGACCCTTCCCGCGGCCCGTCCTGCCTGGGGGCTGGGGGCCGCCAGGCGCAGCCCCTGGCGGGGCGTACCTTTAGGCATGGAAGCGTTTAGCGGTTTCGGCGGTATTAACTCCTAACAGGGTGTGAAAAGTATTGGGGATTGAAAAAGCTGTGGGAAAGTGGATTCTTTCCAAGTCAGGCGGGCTGGAGCTTTCCTCTACTCTACTGGCGGACACCTTGCGCTGCTCCTGCCGCAGGGCCCCCCGAGGAGCAGCCCCTTCCCGGCGGCTGGGAGCCAGACAGCCCGGCAGGTGCGATGCCCCTCGCAGCTTGACCGTGAGCTTTTATAGGTGGAAAACACGGCATCGCGTTTTGCCACTAGTCTGCTCATCCCTGTCAGCCCGCCAGGGCCATGTCGCTGGGCGCGGGAGATGCCGCTCAGTGGTAGCTCTTCAGAAGGGGCTCTGGACTCGCCAGGCAAGGTCTTCCCATCTTCTTTTGCTGCGGGAGCGGAGGCTGGGCCCTGCTCTGCCTCCAGCCGCCGCGGCCCCGCACCCCCGCGTTCTTTCATCCCAGCCCCGCCGCCGCAAGCGGCTCAGCGGCGTAGGCACCGCCGGGCTCGCACAGGCACCCGGACGAAAGGACTCCCAGCAAATTCTTGTCGGTTTTTACTCCTTTCCTAATTTTTTTACCAGTACATCTGGGGTTTTTTTTTAAGTGTGAGCGGTTCGGAAAATGACCACGGTACAAATATTTCAGACCTGATCAAATTGAATCAGTCGTTAACACTTGTTCTAATTAAAGCGGATACTCGCACCGCTGGCCCGGAGTCCCAGAAGGAGCATTATGATATGCAACCTGTGTCCAGATTCAAACTCTGCCTTCCCCCCGGGGGGAGGTAGGGGAAAAACATTGAAGTTTGAAAAAAATCTTAAACCTCCCGGCCAAAAAAATAAGAACGATGATGATGATAATGATTATTATAATAATATTGATGATGACGATGATGATGATGATGATGATGATGATGATGATGATGATGATGATGATGGTGGTGATAATAATAATAATGGTTGCTTTCTCCTCGCCATAGAAGACAGCGGATGGCCAAGAGTTACCTTCTGATAACCTGCGCTCTCCCTGACCATGTCTGCCCCGGGGAGAGAAGGCAGCTGCAGGCTCCGGTGCTGCCGGCCTGCCTCTGTCGCCCCCCGGCCACCCCGCTCGCCCAGCGCCGCCCATCGGGTCGGGGGACGGCGGGTCCCGGTGGTGGTACCCGAGAGCGGGGAGGTGAAACCGCCGCCAGGAAGGAACCTTCAAGGGCTCCCCGGGAGGGAGCAGTGCGGGGCGAGCCGCTGGAGGGGGAACCGAGCGTCGTATCGCTTACCTGGCTTAGGCAAAAGATACAGCAAGAAAAACCCTTCTCTGGGAAAAATAAGTACAAATCCTCCTCAAGCACTCCCAGAGCCGCGTCCCGAGTGATGCACTTGGCCAGCGCAGGGGAAAGGCACCGGCGGCGGCTGTTCCGCCGAGCAGGGCGGGAGCAGCCGCAGCGTCCGGCTCGCTCAGCGGTTCCGAGAAACCCCGAGATAAAATGACAGGCTCTTTCTGTGGAGAAATCAACTTCTAAGCATCAGAGAGAGGTTTTAAACAAATAAACTAAAAAAAAAAAAAAAAAAGCCCCCCTCCGACCTGTGATTGAGAGACAGTTAAAAATAATTGCCCCTGTTAAGAGACAGGAGACCAGGTTACAGGGAAAACTACCTTCTTTCAAAGCCCGCTAATGGCCATACGATTCATTAGGTTACTTAATCCTAATAACCTTGCTAGCATCAGTCCCGGTGACCCAGCCCATTAAGCACCACCAGCGAAACCCTATAAAACAGGCAAGGGGAATGTCCAACATCTGAGCACATTTATTAGCATTATGTTCCTGAGATAACATGCCCCCGGCTCCCCTGCATACTGCTGCGGGCAGGTTGGGGAAAGATGGAGCTCTGTTTTCGGAAAGGCTGAGCACAGGACCAGGACTCCGTGAGGTGGGTGGCTGGTCCCACCGTCACTGTCATTCACGGTCTCTCGTTCTCTCTGCTCTCCTCCCCCGGCCCCCGTCTCTCCAGCCAAACAATAGCTACATTTGTGACGAGCATTTTTTCCTTCTGATTAAACCCAGGCCGACCAATGGCAGCCAGAACGAAACAAAACGCAGAGAGTAAAATTTCGATCATAAAACGGGAGTTAACAACACAAAAGAAAAAAAAAAAAAAGGGGGGGGGGGGGGAAGGGTGGGGGTGAGAGACAAAAAGTCTCCCTTACACCGAAACGTGCTAGCGAGTCATTGCGGTATCACCCTCCGTGAAGGAGTCGGCTGAGGGGGAGAGAGGGAAAAGGGAAGTGAGGGAAGCAGCAAGGCCGGTTCCTCCCGTGGCTTCCAGAGCTGCAGACAAACCGGACGCCTCCCCGGCATCTCCCTGCCAGGGTGAGGTCTCTGTAATTTACGACACGCGAGTTGTTACGGTATTTGCCGCTGCTCGGAGCGGGGCTGCTCAGGGCGCAGGCACATGCAAGCGATTAGAAGAGCGAAGGGCTCTCGCTAGCCGGGGAGGGACCCCTCCGGGGAGGGACCCCTCCCAGCGTCTGTCACCCTCTTCCTCTGGCCCTCTCCAGGCAGGCAGACCCACGCCGCTCCCCGCTGCGGATGGCTCCCCGGGGCCGGAGTGAAACTCCTCCCAGGATCTGCAGAGGAACAATCCGTCTTCAGACTTTGACTCTCTGCAATCCCCCTACCAACACGCCTTTATTTTTCCTCTCCATTTCTAAAGAAGCATGTGCCCAGAGGCAGAGGGACGGCGTTGTTCGCAAGCTGGCCCCGCGTTAAGAGATGCCGGCCCGGGTAACAAGGGCTCCCGGTGCCAGGCTCCCGCCGCTGCCCACCCAGGCAGCAGCGAAGGGGCGGGGGGCAGGAGCCGCCGGGATAACGCCCGGTTGATTCGAAGGTGATCAGGCAGCGTTCAGCCCTACACAAAGAGCTGACGTGATCCCTCGTTATTTTCGCAATAGTTTTAACACGCCGGCAGAGACGAAAGCAAGAAAAGCGGCGGGGAGGGAACCACAGCGCCGTGCCGAGCTGCCCGCTCCCGGTGCTGCCGGCTCTGCAGAGCTTTTGCCGGTGATTAACCCTGAGGGCTGATCCTGCAAGCCCTCCTCCCCGGGAGAAGTGTCCGCCGCGTTCGCCGGGGAGCCAGGGGCACCGACGGCTGCGCCGCAGTGGGGCTGGCGGCGAGATGCGCCCTGCGCGCCGTCCCACACCTCTGCAACTGACAGCGATCCTGTTGTTAAATGCTTTTGTCTCTTTTTTTGTTTGGTTGGTTTTCCTCAAGGGCTATTTTAAGTCATAAACTGTTGCTCTGGCTTGGAACTTGTCATAACAGGAGCCTGCTTTGTTTATTGGGTTATTTATTTCTTTTACCAGCAACGATATCCCGAACACAGTCCGGTTGAAAAAAGGAGTTTCCAAAAACAAGGGAAAAAATAGGGCGGGGGNAAAAAAAGAAGAAGGGGGGGGGGGGGGGGGGAGAGCAGTAAGAGAGATAGAAGAAAAGAGAGGGAAGAGAGGGAGAGGGTGGGAGAGCAAGACAGAGAAAGCAAGAGATAACGAGGGAAATCTAGAAGAAGGCAAGAAGGAGGGGAGAAGTAAGAAATGGAAAGAAAACAAGAAAGCAAGAGAAAGCAAGAACGCAAGCAAGAAAGAATGAAAGAGAGAAAGAAAGAGAGAAAGAAAAAAGAGACAAAGAGAGAAAGAAAGAGAGAAAGAAAGAAAGAGAGAAAGAAAGAGAGAAAGAAAGAAAGAGAGAAAGAGAGAGAAAGAAAGAAAGAAAGAAAGAAAGAAAGAAAGAAAGAAAGAAAGAAAGAAAGAAAGAAAGAAAGAAAGAAAGAAAGAAAGAAAGAAAGAAAGAAAGAAAGAAAGAAAGAAAGAGAGAAAGAAAGAAAGAAAGAAAAAGAAACCCACACATGCCAGCTTTTCAAAATTAAAACAAGAAGCCCAGAAGTATTCATTTTGGTATTAATATTATTTAACATTAAAAACTCCGGGAACTTCAAACAAACTTCTTGCAGGGAAAAGAAAGAGAAAAGAACTCTTCTCTGGAAACCATTTGTTCACAGCTCGAACTGTGCCGTTTTGGCTTCGAAACAAAACTCGAGACGCCCAACCCTGTCCCTCCTCCCCCAAGCATATATCTTTTCAGCACACATTTTAAAATAAATATCCTTTCGAGTCTTTCCAAAATGCCTCCTTGTTATGAATTGATAGGATGCAACATACCCCAGCTGTGTGCCTGGGAGTTGGGATTTAGCCCTTTAAATGCCAGGACAACATCTGGGGGGGAAAATAATTACGGCGGCTTCGCCCCTCCACTGGGTGCAGCCGGCGGGGGGTGGGGGCCGCGCCGCCCCGTGCGCGGGAGGTGAGCGGGGGCTCCGCGGGCACCCGGAGCGCCGCTGCACCCCCGGGTGCCACGGCAGCCCCGCGGAGCAGCAGGCGGCCACTCCGTGCTCCGGGTGCAGATAACCCCAGGAAAGAGCCCCCAACTAGGTGAAGGAGAAAATGGTACTTTTTCTGACTGTCCCTGCAAGCTCTTCTAATTTTACCATGCTTTTCGTCCTACTGCTCAGCAAGTCAACATAGAAAACATATTCAGTATCTAGTTTGCATAGAATTTAATAAAATAGCGATAAGGTTGCCAGGGATCTCCTCCGAGGTGTCCTGCTGGGGAAACACGGGCCAAACTGGCACGTTTTTCATCCCAGCATAAAAGGAATTCATCCTCGAAAATATTTTCGTGGACGTTTACTTAGTAAAGTTTTCCCGTAGCTATTTTGTCCCATAAGAGTGCTTATCATTTAAAAAAAAGAAAAATCGCAGGAAGAATTTACAGTGTGATCTTCTGTTTTGGGGCTTGCAACAGGTGTCAGAGCTCTCTTCGGGAAGAAGGAAGTATATATATACGTGTGTGTGTGTGTTTATATATATATACATACATCTATCTACATATATATATATGCACACACGTGTCTGTGTAGACTATTAAATAAAATGACCACTTTTCTTCAAAAATAAAAAGAAAGCAAAAGAAAAATGTTACCGTTTTAAACACCTTCTATGCTTATACATCTTACACTCAAAATATATTACATGATCTTAAAATGTTTCTATTTTCTTGTCGATTTTAATGAGATGCTGTAGTGGGAACCATCGCCATCCATCTTTAATAAGATGTACGCTTTTAATCTTATGTTTGGCTACGTCTTCTTAGGGTTGGACAAATAAAAAATACCTTTGTTTTCAAAAATAAGAAAGACGCGCGAGTAATGGCATTGCGAATGGTGTAAGAGTATGGACATATATCAAAATGATTGGCCATCACAAATAAAAAAGTATGATGAAGCACATGCTTGAGGTGATCTACCTCTAGAAAATGAGTTACAGTTAATTACAGTCCCTTTTCGCCTCCCTGTATCCAGCATGATATTACCTTCTGTCCGCCAAGAGCAGGGGGGAAAATAAATTTTAAAAAACCCGAACTCGTTGTCCTTTGGGGAGCACAATTTCTAACAGCTGTTTTACGGAGGAGGAGCCAGTGACCAAACAAACCCTGAGGAGTGAGCCCTTAACCCAAGGGGATGCACAGCTTTTAAATCCATGCCCCCACGTATATGTTTATGTCCACGTATTCCTACAGCTAGTGCTTAATGCACCAGCAGCGTGTTACTCTGGGAGAGGGAGTGCGTATAAAATCCTCACAGATCTAGTGATTTGAGGTTGCCGCTTGTTTTGGGGAAGTTCCAGAAAGTTTAAAAACTGTGTGTGGGGATAATTTTTCCATCCTCTTAGCACCCCTCGCTCTGCGAGTTCAGGCGCCTGCCGCGCCAGGTACGGGCAGGGCAGAGGGAAGGGGCTCGGAGGCGGGCAGCCCCGGGATCCTCGGCCACCGCCTCCTCCCGCCGGCGGATGTGCGTGGGATGTGCCCGAGGAACTCCCGCCAGGGCACTGTCCGGCGCTCTCAGCTCCGGCGCAGGGAGGGGGCACACCCCCGTCTGCAGAAGCCTGCGCTCCAAACCACGGGTTTGTCTCCCCTCCCTTTTACCCCCAGGACTCCCATCAGAGTCAAGCCAGAACCGGTTTCCTAAAAGCAAAGTGCCTTCTTCAGAGCCCTTTAAATCCCAGCTCGGCCCCGGGACACAGCGCACACGAGGATGCTGTACGAAGGATGCCAAGGCAGCCCCGACCCGGGAAGTGCGGTGGATTCAAGGAGGGGGAGCAGAAATCCTGAAAGTACTCGCAGCTGGCAGCTCACCGCAGCACCCACGGCAGGAGGGGCTTCGGCGGAGACAGGGGGCCCCAGCCCCTGGGCCGCTGCCCGCGCCCACCGCACACGCCCCAGCCAGTGCGGCAAAGGAGCTCCGGCAACGGAGCCTTTTTTTTTCTTTTTCATTTTTTGAAAATTCCCCAGAAAGTGCGGAATTCACACGCAGGAAACGGCAGCAGGGGAACGAGAGGGCTCCCTGTTCTTGTGCCTGCCGAGCCGTTCCCTGGCCACAGCAGCTCCCCGAGCCTGCCTGCACCTCCCCGAGGATGGATGCGCCTCATGCCCTTGTCGCGCATGGAAACTCAGGCCATCCTGAGAACGACGTGTTGCCTAAATAAAGATAAAACGTGCAATACATCACAGGCTCTCCCGGTTGTTCTCAATGACTTGTCGATTCTTCCCCGCTCCCCATCCATCCCCCTACCCCTCCCCAGGCACACGTGCAATGATAGAAAATGGTTTTAAATGACGAAGGGTCACGTAGAGCCATCCAGATCGTTTAGTAAAAATAACAGAGCTATTACAGAGCTGAAGGAAGGAGACAGGGTGTTCACCCACACGTGCTTCAATACTGTGCCTCGACTGAACGCACACACATAGGCAATATATGTGTGTATGAATACATATGTGTATACACACACACACACACACACACACACACACACACACATATATATATATATATATATGCAGTGGCACCGTCCCATGTGACCCTCAGGACTCTCTCATTAGGCTGCAAATACGGGCAGAGATGACAGTGAGCGCTCCTGGAGGGATGGGAGGAGGGGACGTGGAAGGGCTGCTTGTGTCTTTGGGATGGAAACCCACATAAAGCCTTTTATGAGAGCTCGGGAGACAGCAGTTGCTCACTAACCTACTTTTTTTTTTTTTTTTTTTTTTTTCATCTCTTTTGCCGAAAACTGGAAATAATTAAATTCTTTAAAGGTTTACTTTCGAAACCGTGGCTGGAGTAAACTATGATTCAGGTGTAAATAATTACCAAAGTCATGAAAGCGGCAACTGCTACATGTGGTTTATTCATTGCTTGCCTTTTTTTTTTTTTTTTAAATCGTTTGATCATTTTCATCCCTAACTGTCTGCCAAATTCACATATTTGTAATTTACTAAACTTTATCGTTCCTACCAGGATAGGGATGTTGTACATTAGTTTCCAGACCCGTCCTGCCCTGCCCCAGTGAAGAAGCCTGGCTGGATGCTCCTCAAGAAGGGATAACGCTATTACCCCGGTTTTAGAACTGAATAAAAGATGCTTCCCCTTTCATAAATGCTACCAGACCCACTCGATTTTAGGCTCCGGAGAAGAAATGAATTATTAAAGGAAAGAAATTGTTTAAACACAATAGCTACTTGGCTAAATGAAAGCAATCCCTGGGGCAAGACTATCAGGGTTTGGCCAGAGAGCACAATAATAGAAGTATCCGTTCAACGAAAACCTTAGAGAAATAGGAGAGACGTGGACATACAATACACAGCATATAAACAAAAGCCCAGGATTTACTTCATGCCTGTTTTCTTCAGCTTGCTTCTACTTTTTATTTTTTTTTCTTTTGCCCACACTACAACTTCAACCCATTTTACTCTTCAAAAAGCCATGGTGGAAAAAGGCAGGAAACCGAAGTTTTTTTTTTTCTTGCCTGTGTCCTATTTAAAAAAATAAATTTTGCATAGTAAGCCACCACTTGAGCATGTTCTGGTGTTGTAAAAGTGTTTTTTATCAGGCTGTAAATTACTGCCACTCTGACAGAGCAGCCGGAAATGTAAATCACACTGTAGAGCTGAAGTTATGAAAAAGTTTGTTCCCTTTTCCACGTCCCAGGAAGATCTCGGGGTGCTGGACTGGGAAGGGAGGGGAAGGGCTTGTTTACTATTTTCCTTCTTCACCAAACTGTTGGCTCCACGGTGCCTAGGACTTTGATGAGAAAGAATGGACAATGTGCAGAGTCCCTTCTATGACACCCAGGCCACTCCACTTGGGAGGTCCTTTGGCCTAATGCAACCACAGCTAACTGCTCCCAACAGGAGGCTCTGTGGATCAGGCAGGGTCACAATTATACTTCTGCTAAAGGCAAGAATTGCCTTAAAAAAAAAAAAAAAAAGACAAAAGCAAAGGCGGGGAGGGGGTTTGCGAGCGGTTGAATTAAAGCCTTTCCATTCATTTGGGGAAGGGAGGACCGAGAGCGGGATTAGTTGAAACTGTTTCCAACAGACATGAACAGAATGAGGTTGCTTCCATGCAGAGGGAAATTAGGGGGAATGAGGTCCGGGGCGCTTCGCAAGGGGTTACTCCGACCCCAGGGCTGCCACACCAAATCGCCCATCGGGAGCAGTGGGCCTTCCCCGCGATCCTGCGAAATGTTTTGAGGGCTCATCCGCGGACGGGAATCCTCCCCGAGGCCATACACTGCACTGGCATTGCTCCTCTAAGGTAAGGAGGAGAGAGCTACACAACCGCGGTCCACAACGAGCCCTCAAGCATGACCCATTCGCACGGAGTGGGAAAAGAACTCCAGGAGACACTACAGCCGACTGGCCCCTGATTTGGGCACTCGGGGGGCATCAATATTTTATGGAGGTGGGAGGACAGGAATGTTGAAACTCATTATGTGTCTCGGAGAGACAGAGCTGTTAAAACACGAGCCTCTTGCATTTACGTGAAGAGGTGAAAAAAAGCGGGGAGGAGGGAAGAGGGGCGGATGTCCCGACCTCCGCCGGGTACCGGGACAGAGGCTGCCGGCCCCTGTGGATTCGCAGTTGGCCCGTCCTCCTGGCTCCTGGCAAGCCGGCCGGGTGTGCTCCCAGCGCCCTCCGGCCAGCCTTCCCCGACTCCTCCCGCTCTTCCTCCCGTCCCCGTTTAAAGTCCCCAAAGTCACGCCGCTTCCCTTACCACCCCCGGTAGCCCTAGTCCCGCCGGGCCGGGGGCTTTGGGCGGATCCGGGTCCCGACTGCTGCTTCCCGCCGCGGCGGGCGGGGCACGGCGAGGGGTCTTGCCTTGTCCCCCCATTCCTATCCCATCCCCGCGTCTGGGACAAGGGGACACCCCAGCCACCCAGCTTCGGGCAACTCCTTTCAGGCAGAGAGCTCCGACCGGGGGAGGAGGGACCGGCTCCGGGGATCACTTCGGCCACCGGCCCCGGCCCCGCTCCCCGCCGTCCCCCGCTTACCTGGACGACGGTCCCCGTGCTCGGCGCCGGGCTCTCAGCAGGACGGGGGTGTGAGGGGACGCCTCAGCCCCCCGGGTGCACAAGGGCCCGGTCATGGCCCCCCGTGCACCCCAGAGAGATCCGGCCGGAGGAAGAGAGAGGGAGGAGAGAGGAAAAGCCTTTTTTTCGCCTTTCTCTCCCCGTTTGAGCCGAAGTGACCCGCAGAATCTGGAGAAGGTTTTTGAAGACGTTTGGGAGGGAGGGAGAGAGTTTTCTGCTGAGAAACTCAATCTGCCATACAGTAGCGACTGCATCTGGGATCTGTCACCGCTGACAGCACCACAGGGCACAGACATGATCTTCCGCACAACACTGCAACTCCCCAAAATACCCTCCTTGCTCCCAAGGTATCTGCCGGGTTGCATCGCGCTCCTTTGCCTAAAGGGGGAAAGCAACCTGAGCCCCCGCAAACAAATACACCGAGGGGAAGGCAACAGAGAGCAACTCTGTCTCCCCCTTCCTCTTCGCAGTGCTGAACACTCGGCCGCCGAGGACGCGAGGCGAGAGGCGATGTCATGCTCGGAGGGCGAAAGGCCATAAATGTAGGCTCTCACGCCGCTAGATTCCCGGGAATGACTTTAATGAATAATTTCGGAGACAGTTATGGCTTTAGGTAATTACTGCGCGGCTCTATGAAAACCAGATTTGGGAGAGAGGCAGTCAAGGCCGAGCTGTGTGCTTCGGCTCACCCCTGCCAGACCGCTCCAGACACCACCTCCCCCCGTCGCCGCCCGACCCCCGGGCGTCCCCGACCTCCCGCACCCCCCCAGCTGCCGGGGTCCTCCTTCGGGCAGCGCTGCAAGCAGCTCTGCGAAGGCTAGAGGCTTGTAGGGGGAGCGCCCAATATTATTATTATTTTTAATCTCTTCCGCCTCCTGTATTTTCTGGCAGGACATTTCATTGTGTTTTAGGCCAGTTTTAGAAAACTTCTCTGGGTTTGCACAGGTATTTATCTTTTTTTAGAAGTTCATCATAAGCAGCTGTTGCAGCCTACAGGCACATACGGCATGCAAATAGAGACCCCTATAGGAGAATCGGCCTCTCCATTACCCCCGCGTTCGCTCAACAGACGAGACCGGCGAAACGATTCTACTGCTCTGCGTTAAAATGGAATTGTACACATTTCTACCGAGTCCTTTGGGCAACGGAGGGGCTTGTTTCTGCTTTGAAGGGCCTCCACGGTTAGCGCATGAAGGGCTCCGAGATGCGGGCCCGCTGATCTCCATTGTTTCTCTCACACATTACTGCTGTTCCCAGAAGGCCGCTCCGGGCGGCAGCCGTGCCTCGCCCCCAGCCCGGCAGCTCGCAGAGCCCTGCGCCTTGGCCAGGCAGGCCCGCGGGACACGGCCCGCTCTCCGCCAGCATCCGCACGGCCTCTGTCGGCGGGGAGATGGCTCCAGCCTCAGGACAGCGGACTCCCCGGGGAGAGGTGCCGGGGCGACGGCCTCAGCCCTGCCACAGAGCCGTCACCACTCAGAGGTCTCCCATAAAGGGAGAAATAGGATTTTGCTGTTTTTTTTTAAATTATTATTTCGCAGCTTTTTTGTTTTTTTATTTACTTTAACAGCATTTAAAAAATTCACTTACTCTCTCCCGACCCCCTGGGTGGGTGGCTGTGGTGGGAAGCCGAGCTCACAGCATACCGTTTGCACTGATTCAGAAAGGAAATGTTCCTTTTCCTTTCGAGATTACAGATAGACACAGAGGAGCGTTGCGGTATCTTAGGGGGTTTATTTTATTTTATTCTTCTGGAACAAAGAAATGGAAGTATTTTAAAATTTATTTTTAGGGTCACATGGGGCTTTGTTTTTCTTTTCTTCCTCCTCCTGGCAAGCGTATTTTACCGCGAGAATTTAATCCTTCAGATAAATTGTCTAACATTATCTTTTTCCTCTGGAGACGAGATCAACTGCTTTCTCATCCACCCCCCCCGCCACTCCTTCCTGCTAGTAGCACTGATTGTAATGTACAGCTGGACAAGTGTCAGCCGTCCAAGACTGCGAACAGCCAGGGGAGGCTTAAGTTGTATTTATTAAATTATTATTTTTTTATCTCCTTGGGGAAAAAAAAATAGAGTTATACGAAACATTAAAAAAATCGTAAGGTAAAAAGTTTGTCAAAATAAGCACATCAAACATGGTTTTGGCTCCCGCTGAGTCAAGGCTTCCACGCTGACTGTTCAGCGTGACCGTCCGCCAGCCCCAGCTCTTAATTAGAGGAGATTCATTAGGATTTAATAGCAGGTGCAAAGCCATCTCCTTGCCAGCAGCACTGCCGTTTGGGTAGGGAATCATCTTGTTTTACAGCAGCCTCCAACTCTCCCGGCTCGTTCTAAACCTGACTACCACTTTGGATAACGGGGTGTCGGCGCGCCGGCGACTGCCCGCACCTAAGCGGCGCACTTTGTTTGGCTAATTTCTCCCTGCCAAGTCGTAAGGTGGAAATCTGCCTGGCTCGATATTTATTTTGGAGGACAGCGCTGTGAGCGAATGCGCTGGGAGAAATCGGGCTGAGATAAAGCGAGCGCTGGACCGGGGCTGGGGGGAGCGGGGTGGAGGGGAGAGTAACCCCGCGGAACGCACCGCTTTTGCTTTCTCGAAGTCCCAAACAGACAAATAAACAAACAACCTCGGCAGCAAACTCAGAAGAGTCGGAACCTTCGGGGTTCAAAACCGGGCTGTACAGAGGAGCCCCGGGGCTGGAGTGCCGTCCCACTGCACCCGCATCCCAGCTGGCGGCCGCGGCCGGGCCGGGCTTGGAAAGCGTCGCCGTGATTACACCCAAGTGGAGAGCAGGATGGCTCCGAGCCGTCTGATCTGACGTCAACATGTCTCTAGCTCCTCGCTGCAAGATAGAGGGAGCAGAGCCGGGGGAGGGACTGCTCTAATCATTCCCAGATGTCTCTAATAGCAGATATAAAGACTTATATAGTGTCTGAGAATAAATTTGTAATCAATGCTCTAAAATCGCATCATCAAAGCAATTTCTACATCAAAATGGGGTTGGGGGAGGGAAAACTGAGGAAGAGGGAGACACACACCACGCTGGTTTGGAAGGGGACGAGGGTGGCACAGGGAACCTCAGAAATCCGCTGGTCTCGCTCATCACCCGGCTTTGTTAAAATTTATGTGAATATATAATTCAGATAACAACTCTGCTCTACTCTCCATTGTATGTGACAAGCTGAAACAGCTGAACAGTAATTGGCCAATTAGAAATAGAAAAGATCGGAACTGGTTTGCAAAGGCACATATTTCATGGCTCGCAGGAAGAAAAAAACAACAACAACAAATTAAAAATATATAAAACATTGATAAGCCCCTCGTTACAGCAGAGGGGATTATGTCTGTAGGCGAGCGGAATGCGTTTCCTTCCCATCGCTACTTGGAGATTTCTTCTGGGGGTATTTGTGAGTCGCTGGGCGAGTACGTGTGAAAAAGGAGGATTAAGGTTAGGTTTCCAAGCGCAAAAGGAGGATATTTTGCTTAGAGGTTTTATTATTAACCTTCTCTTCCCACCTCCCTGCCCACCTTTCAAGTTCATGCTGTCTCCATGGCATCCCCTAGTCCTGTTTACATCCCGCGTATGGCCCGGCTCTTGCTCTGGGGGTGTTTTTGGCTTGGCTAAGAGGCCCCGTTGCACTTCTTTGACAACGATATCAAACGAGAAATAATTATTGCAATAGTCTTTTGAGTCAAAGAAGAGCTCCTGGGAACCCCGGGGGAGAGGGGGAGTATATGTGGAGGAAAAAAAATCCCTGGACCACAACACTAAGCAAAACGAAGGAAAAAAAGCCCCTCCACATTTTTTTCTCTTTTGCTTGCCGGCGTGCAGGCATGGCATACATACCCAACAGCAACGAGGTCCCGCATGTTGCAGAGTCCCCCAAAACTCAGTACTGCCAGCGGCTGATAGGCGCGCTGCCAGCAGCGGAGCACAGAGCCGGCCCCTCGCCGCGTCCTTGCTTTCCAAAATCCGGACGAGCTCTAAAAATCCAGGCTGCTGTCTGCCTCGGGGCCCCCAGTGGACACGCAGCCGCTGGGGAGGTCCTCGCCTCCCTGAGAGGGGGCGACCGCGCTGTTTCGGGCGTGCAGCCGGGCCCGCACCCCGGGGAACAGAGGGGCCGCTCCCTGGGAGGGAAGGGGAGGCGGGACGTCACCCGGGGGAGTTCTCCCTTTTCAAGGGGAGAAAAAAATTAAAATGCTGTGCTCTCTTGAAAGAGAGCTGAGGGTCTTGCTCCCTTAGCCCTGAAACGAGGCTACAAGCCTAAAACACGGATCCAGGAGTCAATCTGAGGGGACAGGGCTTCAGCGACTCGGCTGCTCCTCACTCTGCCCTCCCTTCTCTCTTCCTCCCTGCACTCACAGAGAAAAGTTGCAGAGTGGGAAAGGCTGCTATACCTCCTCTTACGTGCCTTCAACCTCGGTAAAAGCTCCCAAAAATGTTTTTGGCCCCGAGGAATTACCGGACAGATCGACGGGATGCCGATGCCCCCGGGTGCGGGCAGGATGCAGAGCGCAGCGCTCCGCTGTTATCAGGCCTTGGCTCCGCCGGCGGAGAGCTGAGGCCAGGGCACTGACATCCTCATCGACCATCAATTTACCTTCTGCTTCCCCATTTAGCTTTTAACGTCAAAACCTACATTTTTGTCGGCTCCGGTCTGTCTAGGGCTCCTGTGATTTAGCTGCGGGAATGGCTGCTCCTGAGAAAATACCAACATCCTCGTTAGTGAGCAATTAAAAGAGATCCTCCTTAGCGGATTCTGAGGGGCTCCCGGTTCTGATAAACTAACGTTACAAAATCGGAAAATTATTCATGGCGAAATATTGGACAGGCGATTCGGAGATTGGATATCGGAGCCGCCCCCCGGCCCTACCGCGCACCCCCCGGGGGAGTTGCAACCCGGTGACTCGATCGAGGGAAGACACAGTATCTGCAGCGAGGCTGCCCATGATGTGCCCCACCGCAGCATTCGCAGCCACCCCTCACCCCCTTTTATTTTTCCCTGTGCAGCTACCAAAAAAAAAAAAAAAAAAATTGTTTGAGCAGGGAACGAAGAGTGCGAGAAGCTCCAGTTCATCAGCTGGGCAACTAATAGGCAAGGAAAAGCAAACAAGGGGGCAGATTCTTCTCTCCAAGTGTTATAAACAGAGGCAAGTGTCTGTAAACACAGACCCACGCCGAAGAGCAGAGCCGGGCTGCCTGACCCGACGGGAGGGAGGGCACATCACTTTTGTCTGGTTGTTGTAACCCCGCAACCTCCCCACTGTCAGCAGGGGCGGCGAAACGGCGCAGGGGCTCCCTTATCTTTTTATGGGCAATTGCACATCTACCTACGCTCACTGCTGGGTCTCGTTGGGAGCCACTTCCTTAGGCGCGGTGGCACGGGAAGGCCGGCAGATATGCAGCCGTGGACCTGGAGAGAGACCCAGTTTGGTTTAAGTTGAGGTGATTTACGTAAAAGTTTAAAATACGAGCCCTAATTTTATTATGGAAAAGGTGGAAAACCTTGCCCTTAATCAGGAATGGACAAAAAATACCTAGACCAGCTTCCTTTAGTGAAAACCTTTCATTTTTTCCTTGCGTGCCTACGATACAAAAGGATGCCACTCATTTCGAGCATAGAACTCTGCAGCTTGCCCTGGTACTGGGGAGCAGAAAAGTCACCAGACTGGCACCGGGACCCTAGTAAAGGAGTCGGTAGACGGGGCGAAATATTTAAGGGAAGAGAGATCCTGTTGGTGAAGCAATGAACGTACTAAAGAGAGCCAGAGCATGGGCTGCTGCAGTTTGCGGCTGGATAAAAAAAGGTTAAAAATAATTATACTCGCTGTGGCGTACTGGAAACGTGCAACCCATGAGAGTTTTAGGAACCACAAAGTTAATATTAAGTTCACCGTAGCTCATTGTAAATCTTGCATATTCCCTACAGCACACCCTCCTCACCTCCCCCCACCCCTCCAGACCCCCGCAAATCCCTTGCCTTGTTCGCTCTTTCTTCCTTGACGTAAAATTACCTGCTACATAATCACTCCGAGCAAAGCTCACCAGCCTCCCTCGCCTGCCTCCGGCCCCTCTCCGGGAAGCCGCCCCCGCTCCGGGCCCGCGCCTGGCACCGCCGCCGCCCGGGCTCCGACGGCACGAAAACCGCGCATCTCTGCTATTCCTGACCCGCCCGGGGTTTGCACCCTTGTCCATTTCCCGTTCGCAGTAGGTCTCCTACATGGAGAACACCACCACAAGGAATTCCTATTCAGATGAACTGCCGGTTTCTGTTCAACACTCACGGGGCTGAAAGATCCCTCCCCTAGCACTCCTTTCATTCAGTCACTTGTTTAAAAATAAAATTAGGAGCCATCTTTATAATTTAGTTTACTTCCGAATATTTTAAATATTATGAAAAAAAAAGCCATAAACAACGCTGTTATTCAAAACATTTTGAGGTATAAAACATAAAAAGATTTGGATTTTCTTTTTTTTTTCTTTTTCTTTTTTTTTTCCTTTTGTTTTGTAAAAAACACACACAGTGGTTTATTGAGTACTTACAACGTTTACACCTTCAATATTAATTAGATTCCACTTTTCCCCTTACGGACGGAAGTGCACATAACCAATAACTGTTGAAAACATCTTCAAATACTGAACGACCACAACAAAATTACAACACTAAATACCGAGTCAATAGAAACATTGGTGCAACTGCTTCTGTTGAAATATAGCTTTATAATCCCATGAATATTTATATCCAAAAGGCCAAGTATTAAAGATACACTTCACATACACACTAATGCCAGGGAGGGATTTTTTTTTTCCTTTTCTACGGTTCTGTTTTCCCCACGTGTTTTATACAGAGCAAATAACATTCACAAAACATTTAGAGACATTACCCCTTACCAAGCTGGAGTTTCCTCTTCATATATGGAATGCTTTTTCCCTCTCCTTCAAATATCCACATTTTGGGGGGTTGGGGGAGAAATTGCACATAAATAAACTGGATGATTCCAAATACAAAGAGTCCTCAGAGGAGAGCTCACTACCGAAACTATGAGGACGGCTCCTCCAGTCCTGCCGTGCTCACTGCTTGAGCTCCAAAGCCCAGACATGCTGCGGCCAGCCAGTCCTCCCTTTGGTTTTCTTATCGTTGCTGCTAACTGTGCTTTTCAAGATTTCGTTCTGGGGAGACAGGATGCGAGGGGAGAGAGAGAAACAGAAAGGGGAGAGGAGAGAAAAAAAGGTTAGATATATTCCTCCCCTTTCTAGGTCCCATCTGCTCTGCTTCGAGATCGGAAATAAGGAGGAGACCCGAGCTCATCGAGGCCTACGGGCTTCAAGCGACACAACGGGGACCTCCACGGGATCTCGCCGCGGGCGAGGCCGCCACCCGTGGGAGCGGCGGAGGCCGATTCCCGCTCCGTGTCACCCTGCTGCACTGTCGCGGCCCGAGCGCGGGGCTGGAGGCTGACAGGCGCCAGCCATCCACGGGGATTACGATAAGGCCCCCCCTAAACCATCCCCTCCCTGATTGCGGGGAGAAGCTGGGCACCGGCACATACCAGGGCAAAACATCGGACTTGCGGCCAGTAACATATGAGGGAATCAACCACACGCGAGCACGCCATGGGGCCTACACGAAACTGGGCTTGCACCGCGTCGCCTAAACCCACTGTCCCGTTAAAAATCAAAAAAGTTGAAGCGCCGAGCGCAGAGGCAGGAAAGCCTCTCGTTGTGAACCTCGTACTTGCCGAGGGCTTAAAGCTGGGCTGGGCTGAGCAGGTAATCATGCCTCCACATTTTCATTTAAGAGAGCAGAGGCTTGCCTCCTGCGAGATCAAGTTTGGGATATGGAACAAGCAGCAGACCGGGAATAACCTCCCCGGGGGGCCTTAATGTGGCAGCCTTTTCCCCACGGCTTCTTTCAGCCGCCGGGTCGGATTCGGACGCCGACGGCCGCTCGCGGCTGTGCACGGTCCCGCTTTTGGCCCGCAGCTACGGGCAGGGACCGGTGGGACCGAGGCGTCCCCATGGACATCTCCCGGCGACTCTGCCCAGCGAGGAGCCGGGTGCGCTCGGATGGGGCGCCGGCGGGTGACCGAGCAGCCTCCCCTCCGCGGCTCCCCCGCCCCGTCCCGCCCCGTCCCGTTCCGAAACACTGACCAGCTCTTTCTTCCTCTTCTCTTCCTTCACGTCTGTCTTCTTGATCTCTGCCTTGAACGCCTCCGCCTCCCCGTTCTGGTCGTCCTTCGCCAGCAGGTCCATGAGGTAGGCGATGTAGCTGGTGGCCAGACGGAGGGTTTTGATCTTGGAGAGCTTGGTGTCTGCGGGCACGTTGGGGATGCACTCCCTCAGCTCCGCGAAGGCGCTGTTGATGCTCTGAGTCCTGCGCCGCTCCTTGCGGTTCGCCGTGCCCCTGCGTTTCACCGGCCGGGGCCCCCCGAGCCCGGGCGGGCCGTTCCCGGGCGGCACCCCCCCGTAATGGGAGTGGTCCATGCCCGGCGCCCCGTTGGCGTACTCAGGGCTGTAGGACAGAGCCATGCTGTAGTCGGGGGGGGACATCTCCGGGTGGCTGCTGATGAGCCAGCCGTGGAAGTAGGGGTTCTCCTCGTGGCCACAGCGGGTGGCGGCGGCGGCAGCGGCGGCGGCGGCGGCAGCGAAAGGGTAGCCCTCATGGTGCACCACCGGGTGGTGGGGGAAGCCGCCCACTAGACTCATCCCCGCTCCCTAGAGCACCCCACCCCGCCCCCCCCGGGC